>AWOL01S0050022.1:15492-33036 GCA_000715115.1 Nicotiana otophora
GTCCGGGTAGATTTAGGCTTACACCATGTTTTATTGATACCGTTGCTTGTTTATGCTTACTAATTGTTTGGATTAAAGCAGAGGTTGCGGATTTCAATATTTTAAAGGTTCCTAGCTGAATTTCTTACCTTGAAAAAGAATTGAGAAATATTATGATAACTTGAGAAAACTTCGCAAGTATATTCCGCGAGCGGGGTAAATTTCCACTATTCTCATAGGAGCGGGCCGTTCGCCTCGGCAGGTTGATTGATGTATCTATGGTTCGAGCCGTTCGACCCTCGGCAGTGCACAGTATATTTATATGTATATTTGGATCGGGCCGTACGCCCTCGGCATAATTCGTGCGTAAAGATATTAGAACCCTTTTATATTTAATATTGTTCCATGGACTTGAAAGGTGAAAGGATTAAACGAGAGAAATGACTTGGTTCTCACTTGAAATGAAAGGTCTGTTTTCTTATTTTTCCTGCTCTGAGTTCTATTTTCATTTTTTATATCCTGTGTAATTAGAACTTCACACTATTATATTTTTAGCCCATAGTAAGTGTCGAAGTCGACCCCTCGTCACTACTTCTTCGAGGTTAGACTAGATACTTACTGGGTAAATATTATTTATGTACTCACGCTATGCTTCTACATTTGATATGCAAGGTCTGAGGCAGGTACATCTGGTTATCAGTCCGGCGCGCACGCTTGACTTCTGGCCCGAGACCACACAGTGAGCTACCCTTCCGGGCCGTTTAGTAGCAGTCGGATTCTCTCTTTTGATTTATTTTCTGTCTATTTCCTTTCAGACAATAGACTTGTATTCTTTTGTATATTCTAATAGAATGCTCATATACTTGTGACACCCAGTCTTGGCATACACTAGTAGACTTATGATTTTGGATTTATTTTTATGATTACGATTTGCACTTAGTTGCTTTCGTTTAATTATTTTAAATTTGTAAATTCCTAAATATTTTAACAATGAGGAATGTTATTCTCTTAGCAAACTTATTAAAAACGGGAAACCACTAGATTGATCAGTGTTGGCTTGCCTAACAATGGTGTTAGGCGTCATCACGGCCTATAATGGAAATTGGGTCGTGACAACATGGTATCAGAGCACTAGGTTCACGTAGGTCTCACAAGTTATGGGCAGACCTAATAGAGTCTTGCGGATCGGTGCAGAGACGTCCGTACTTATCTTCGAGAGGCTATAGAGTGTTAGCAAACTACTCTTTATTTATCTCCTATCATGTAGTTGATGGTAAACTAAGTTCTTTCTCTTATTCTCTCACAAATGGTGAGAATGCGCGCAACAGATGTTTCGGACCCAGGAGGAGCTGCTCCCCCTGCTGTGAGAGGCCGAGGCAGAGGTCGGGGGAGGGCACCAGCCCAAGGTAGGGGACGAGGACGTCCTAGAGTTGCCTCAGTTGTACCACCAGCGAATCCAGTAGAGGATACCATTGTTGAAGAGCAGGGCGAGGTGCCCACAACAGAGCCAACCCTGGTAGATTTCATGTCAGCACCGGGCTTTCAGGAGGTCATGGGCCGTATGCTGCGGTTCATGTATTCTATGACCCATGCTGGTTTATTTCCAGCAGACCCAGTCACACCTCAGGCGGGAGGGGGAGCACAGACCCCTACTGCTCAGGCACCTACTCATGCAGCTGCCGTATATCAGACCCCGGGTACACTACCCGTGGGCGGCCCCCAGCCAGTTGCAGCAGATGTACCTGAGCCTAGACCAGCTGCGGCCGGCAAGTCGCAGAAGCTTTTGGACAGATGGACTAGGCTACACCCTCCTGTCTTAGGAGGTGAGCGACATGAGGATCTCCAGGACTTCATTTATAGGTACAGGGATAGACTACACAACATGAGGATATTGGAGTCCCATGGGGTGGATTTCATTACTTTCCAGTTGGAGGGCAGGGTCCGAAGGTGGTGGCAGTCTTATCTTCTCGGCAGGCCAGTGGGTTCTCCTCCCATGACTTGGGACCAGTTTACACAGCTTTTCTTGGACAAGTATATCCCACCCTCCTAGAGGGAAGAGTTGCGGTGTTAGTTTGAGCAGCTAGAGCAGGGTTAGATGTCAGTGACCGATTATGAGGCAAGATTCTCTGAGTTGTCTCTCCATGAACTTATGATGCTTCCTACTGACGTAGAGAGAGTGTGGAGGTTTGTTGCAGGGTTGGACTCCAGTTTTTGGGCTAGTATAGCCCGGGAGGTTGAGATGGGCACTTCTTATCAGCTAGTGGTGAATATTGCTTAGAGGATTGAGGGCTATCGCCAGAGGGGTAGAGAGAAGATACAGCGGGACAAGAGGACCCGTTTCTCTGGAGAGTTTAGAGGTGCCCTGACTGGGGGCAGAGATCAGTTTGGGAGGGGTCAGCCTAGCAGGCCCACATATCCAGCACCACCACCTCATCGGGGTGCCCCAGCGTGACCTTATTTTAGTGCTATGCCAGAGAGTTCTTACCGCCCACCAGCTATTCAGGGTTCTTCCAGTAGGTACTCGGGTCATCAAGGTTCTTCTAGCGCCTATTTCAATGCTATGCCAGAGAGTTCATATCGCCCACCAGCCATCCAGGGTTCTTCTAGTGGGTATTGAGGCCATCGGGATCAGACTTCAGGGTAACAATCTATGGTGCCGAGATATTATTATGAGTGTGGGGATCCGGGTCACATGAAGAGGTTTTGCCCCAGAATTTGGGGCAAGAAAGTACAACAGGGTCATCAGCCCATGATTTCAGCACGTAGCATGGAGGAGCATGAGTAGCACTTGAGAGCGGTGCTTCAGACCTTGCGGGAACATAAGCTACATGCTAAGTTCTCAAAGTGTGAGTTTTGATTAGATTCTGTGGCATTCTTGGGGCATGTTGTATCAGGCGAGGGTATTAAGGTGGATACCAATAAGATTAAGGCGGTTCGTGGAGGGCTTCTCATCTATTGCAGCACCTTTGACTAGATTGACCCAGAAGGGTGCTCAGTTTCGTTGGTCAGATGATTGTGAGACGAGCTTCCAAAGGCTTAAGACGGCTTTGACCACAACACCAGTCCTAGTGTTGCCTTCCGATTCGGGTATGTGTACTGTGTATTGCGGTGCTTCACGCGTTGGGTTGGGTTGTGTATTGATGAAGGAGAGGCGAGTTATTGCATATGCTTCGCGCTAGCTGAAGCCCTATGAGAAGAATTATCCTGTGCACGATTTGGAGTTGGCCGCGACTGTTCTTGCTCTTAAGATCTGGAGGCATTATCTTTATGGGATGTCCACTGAGATTTACACTGATCATTGCAGTTTGCAGCATTTTTTCAAGCAAAGGGAACTCAATTTGAGGCAGCGTAGGTGGCTTGAGTTACTGAAAGACTAAGACATCACCATTCTTTATCATCCGGGCAGGGCGAATATGGTCGCGAATGCCTTGAGCAGGAAGGCAGAGAGTATGGGTAAATTGGCATTCATATCTTGGACATTCAGTCTTAGGCTAACAGACTTGTGAGGTTGGATATTTCAGAGCCCAACCGAGTTCTTACATGCGTCATTTCCTAGTCTTCACTATTAGAGCAGATCAAGGCTCGACAGTTTGATGATCCACACTTGATGATTCTCAGAGATACGGTACTACAAGGTAGTGCCAAGGAGGTTTATATCGGCGAGGATGGTGTTCTGCGGCTCCAAGGTCGTTTATGTGTTCCTAATGTCGATGGCTTGAGAGGGAGGATTCTAGAGGAGGCACACAATTTTCGGTATTCTATTCATCCAGGTGCTATGAAGATGTATCGTGACCAGAGGCAACACTATTCGTGGTGGCAGATGAAGAAAGACATAGTTGAGTATGTATCTAGGTGCTTGAATTGCCAGCAGGCTAAGTATGAGCACCAGAGGCCAGGTGGCCTACTCTAGCAGATGACTATACCGGAGTGGAATGGGAGCACATTACTATGGACTTCGTAGTTAGGTTGCCGTGGACTTGCGGAAGTTTGATGCAGTTTGGGTCATTGTCGACAGGTTGACAAAGTCGGCACACTTAATTCCAGCCGTGACTACGTATTCTTTAGAGAGGTTGGCCCAAATTTATATTCAGGAGATAGTTCGTTTACATGGTGTGCCGATTTCCATCATATCAGATAGAGGCCCTGAGTTTACTTCACATTTCTGGAGAGCCGTAGAGAGCAAGTTGGTGTAACGACCCGGCCAGTCGTTTTGAGAGTAATAGCCCCGATCCCCTATTAACTGCTTCCCCCATATCTTTTTCTGCTTATGTGACTTTCCGGGAGGTTTTGTTTTTGGTTTCAGAGTATTTTGGGACACTTAGTCCCTAAAACGGAAGCTTAAGTCTTAGGATTTTGACAGTAGTCAAAACTGTGTGAAAATGACTCCGGAATGGAGTTCCGTCGGTCCCATTATCTCGTTGGGTGATTTTGGACTTAGAAGTGTGTCTAGACTGTGAATTTGAGGTTTGTAGCTAATTTAGGTTTGAAATGGTGAAAGTCGAATTTTTGGAGAATTTGACCGGAAGTGGACTTTTTGATATCGGGGTTAGATTCTGATTCTGAAAGTTGCAGTAGGTCCGTAATGTCATTTATGACTTGTGCGCAAAATTTGAGGTCAATCGGACGTGATTTGATAGGTTATGGTGTTGTTTGTAGAATATGAAAATTTCGAAGTTTCTTAGGCTTGAATCTGTGTGTAATTCATGTTTTCGATGTTGTTGGAGGTGATTTGAAGATTTAATTAAGTTCGTATGATGTTATGAGACTTGTTGGTTTGTTTGGTTGAGGTCCCGGGGACCTTGGGTTGATTTCGGGTGGTTAACAGACCAAGGTTCGAAGTTGAAGAATGGCTGAAGGTTTGCAACCGCTTGTGTAATCGCATCTGCAGATTGGGGACCGCAGATGCGTGATTGCAGAAGCGAGAAAATGAACCACAGAAGCGGCCATGGAGGCCTTGGACAGAGGCCGCAGATGTGGCCATTCGTGCGCAGAAGCGGCTTGCACAGAAGCGCACACAAGCGCGCAGATGTGGGCAAAGGCGCATATGCAGGGGATTTTCCGCACATGCGGTTGGCGCTAAAGCGGGAAAGGGGCGCACCTGCAAGATCGCAGAAGCGTCCAAGTTGCCGCAGGTGCGGAAGGCCTGGGTAGAGTCCTTAAATGCGAGACTTCGCGAAATTTGCTTCATTTCATCATTTTGAGCTCGGGTTTGGCAATTTCTTTAAAGCATTTTTGAGGGATTTCATGAGGTAAATCCCTTGTGCTTATTTTTGATCAATAATCTTGCTTCCCCATTTATTTTCCACCTAGTTAGTATGTTTTTAAGTTGTAATTTGGTATTTTGAGGCTAGGGATTTGAAGAGTTGGATTTTGGGTTTTGAGTGGTCATTTGAGGTCGGATTGTGATAAATTTGGTATGGTTGGACTCGTGAGTGAATGGGCTTTCAAATTTTGTGATTTTTCCCGATTCTGAGACGTGGGCTCGGGTCGACGTTTTAGGACGGATATCGGAATTTTTGTTAAAATCTTGATTTCACTAATTAGATTAGTCTATTATAGTTGTATGCATGATCTGTAGTTGTTTTTGGCTAGATTTGGGCCATTCAGAGTCGGATATTCATGGAAAAGGTATTGTTACCGATTGATTGAGCTTGGTTCGAGGTAAGTGGCTTTCCTAACCTTGTGTGGGGGAAATCTCCTTAGGATTTGGTACTGTTGTGATATGTGAGCGCCGTGTATGTGGGGTGACAAGTACGTACACGGGCTATTTGTTGAAAAATCCCTTTTATTTTACTGAGTAGCAACCTGTTTTTCCTTTAATTTGAGTTATACCGCTTAAAGGAGTATTAGTCTGTTTTCATTCTTAATTGAGCTATTCCAAATTACGTAGTTATCCTGTTTTGTCTAATATCGCATATCTACGTGTGTTAACTGCTTATTTGAACTCTGTGAAGCATGCCTAGTTGATTTTCCTATTTTTTCTTGTTCTTTATCAGTCTTAAATGTAGAATTCTTGCTATTAACTATGGTATTTATCGGTTGAGCTGTATGTTTACTTTTGAGACTACGAGGCTGTTCCTCGGGAGTTTTTCATGCACATTAACTTTTGAGACTACGAGGTGGTTCCTCGGGAGTTCTCGCTGCACATTTACTTTTGATACTACGAGGCGGTTCTTCGGGAGTTCTCCCTGTATATTTACTTTTGAAACTATGAGGCGGTACCGCGAGAGTTCTCCTTGCATATTTACTTTTGAGACTACGAGACGATACCTCAGGAGTTCTCCTTGTACATTTACTTTTGAGACTACGAGACAGTACCTCGGGAGTTCTCCTTGCACATTAATTTTTGGGTCTACGAGACGGTATCTCGAGAGATCCCCTGTTGTTTATCCCTGTGTGTTGTATCGCTATATCGCTGTGTTTCTCTTTTTGTTAAATTCCAGTCTCTTATTATACTGTTATATTCTCCTACTTTATTATTATATACCTTGGTTATTGTACATGTCGGGCGACATTGTTACTAGTTATTCAGTTATCCACTACTGTTAGTTGCCAAGCTTTACATTTGTTTTGTCATTTTGCGAAATTTGTTAGGCTTACCTAGTTGTAGAGATTAGGTCCTGCCACAACGTTATACGGAGGGAGTTTGGGCCGTGACAAGTTAGTATCAGAACTCTAGGTTCATAGGTGTCGAGAGTCACAAGCCAGTTTATTAGAGTGTCACGGATCAGTACGGAGATGTCTGTACTTATTTTCGGGAGGCTATGGAACTGTTAGGAAAAATTATACTTTGTTGATTCCTTGTCGTGCGA
This sequence comes from Nicotiana otophora, assembly GCA_000715115.1. Lineage (NCBI taxonomy): Eukaryota > Viridiplantae > Streptophyta > Magnoliopsida > Solanales > Solanaceae > Nicotiana > Nicotiana otophora. Next base: position 22,284 of record AWOL01S0050022.1, read on the forward strand.
AATTTGTTGACATCAAAAATTCTAAACTTCTGTATTCTATTCTCTCACAGATAGTGAGGAAACATATAGGCGGATCTGATGCCCAGGCACCCGCGCCCCCTGCTAGAGCCGCGAGAGGCTGGGGCCGGGTAGAGGCCGAGGACATTCACGCGGTGCAACTAGAGCACCCGCACAAGCTGCTACAGAGGATCCCCCAGTAGCTCCAGCTGGAGGGCAGGCACCTGAGGTACCTGTTGCTGCACCGGACCTCCAGGAGACTCTAGCCCAATTTCTGAGCATGTTCAGCACCTTAGCTCATGCTGGATTTATTCCACTTGCCCTTGCCACATCTCAGGCCGGGGGAGAAGCATAGAATCCCGTCGCCGATACTCCAGAGCAGCGGGTTCAGGCCGACCAGGTTCAAGAGATTATACCTATGCAGCCGGTAGCTCTAGTTCAGCACGAGGTTAGGGCAGCAGTTTCTGAGGTGAAGCAGCTCAGACTTGAGAGGTACAAGAAGTACCACCCTCCTACATTTAGTGGATTGGAGTCAGAGGATGCCAGGGTTTTCTGAAGCAGTGTCATCGTATTCTCCGTACTATGTACATAGCGGAGATGAGTGGGGTTTCTTTTACCACCTTCCATCTTAGAGGAGCATCCTATTAGTGGTGGCGTGCTTATGAGTTGAGTAGTCTGGATGAGGCAGCTTCACTTACATGGACTCAGTTCTCGGACATGTTTTTGAGAGAGTATGTCCCTCAGAGCCTCAGGGACGCATGGCGCGCGGAGTTTGAGCAGCTGCGCTTGGGTGCTATGACTGTGTCAGAGTATGCAGTTCATTTCAGTGATTTGGCCTGACATGCACCAACCTTGGTTGCCACAGTTCAATAGAGGGTTCGTCAATTTATTAAGGGACTCTACCCTAGTATCCGGATTAGTATGGCCAGGGAGTTGGAGATGGATATTTCTTATCAGCAGGTTGTGAGTATTGCTAGGAGATTGGAGGGCATGCTTCCCCGGGATAGAGAGGAGATTGAAGCCAAGAGGTCTCGAGAGTCTGGCACTTACAGCGGTACGCGTGCCCCAACTGCAGTTCGACATGGTAGGGGTTTTGGGAGTCGCCCCTTTCATTCAACCCTTCCAGCCGCCAGTGGTGTTCCAGCCACTGCTAGGACCCAAAAGCCTTATTATGCACCGCCAATATCTAGTGTGCCTCTTGCTCGGGGTTCTTTTAGCGGCCATACCTGGCCTGAGTCAGTCACAACAGCCACACCCTCTGAGGGGTTGTTTTGAGTGTGGCGACACCCGCCATATGGTGAGGGATTGCCCCAGACTTAGGAGGGGTGCACTTACGTAGACTTCTATGCCACCATGTACTCCACCGGGTCATCAAGTTATGATTCTAGCACCAACTACTGCCCTACCTACTCAGCCAGTTCGAGGTGGAGGTCGGGGAGGTTGAGGTCACCCTAGAGGGGGAGGCCAGGCGAGATATTACGCTCTTCCGGCTCGTACAGAGGAAGTTGCTTCTGACTCTGTCATTACAGGTATTGTTCTGGTCTGTCATAGAGATGCGTCAGTATTATTTGACCCATGCTCTACATATTGCTATGTGTCCTCTTATTGTCCCCCGTATTTGGGCGTATCTCGGGATTCTTTGAGTTCCCCTGTTTATGTGTCTACTCCTGTGGGAGATTCTCTTGTTGTGGACCGTATGTATCGGTCGTGTTTGATTGCTCTTAGTGGTTTTGAGACCAGAGCCTATTTATTATTACTCAGCATGGTAGACTTTGATGTTATCTTGGGTATGGAATGGTTGTCGCCCCATTATGCTATTCTTGATTGTCACGCTAAGACCGTGACGCTGGCTATGCCAGGTTTACCGTGATTTGAGTGGAGAGGTACCTTAGAGTATATTCCCAACAAAGTTATTTCATTTCTTAAAGCTCAACGAATGGTTGAGAAGGGGTGTGATGCGTATCTAGCTTATGTGAGAGATGTCAGTATTGATACCCCTGCAGTTGAGTCAGTTCCAGTAGTGAGGGACTTTCCTGATGTGTTTCCATCTGATCTTCTGGGCATGCCGCCCGACAGAGATATTGATTTTAGCATTGATTTGTTGTCGGGAACTCAACCCATCTCTATTCCTCCATATCGTATGGCTCCTCCTGAATTGAAGGAGTTGAATGAGTAGTTTCAGGAGTTGCTTGATAAGGGCTTCAATCAGCCAATGTGTCACCTTGGGGTGCTCCTGTCTTATTTGTGAAGAAGAAAGATGGTTCTATACGGATGTGTATTGATTACTGCCAATTGAACAAAGTTACAGTGAAGAATATGTATCCATTGCCTCGTATTGATGATTTATTTGATCAACTATAGGGTGCCAAGGTATTTTCCAAGATTGATTTACTTTACGGCTATCATCAGTTGAAGATTCGGGAGCCAGATATCCCGAAGAATGCTTTCAGGACTCGGTATGGTCACTACGAGTTCCTTGTGATGTCATTTGGGCTGACCAATACCCTAACAACTTTTATGCACTTGATGCACAACGTGTTCCGGCCTTATCTTGACTCATTCTTCATTGTGTTTATTGACGACATTTTGGTGTACTCCCGGACTCGGGAGGATCATGAGCAGCACCTGATGACTGTGCTTCAGACCCTGAGAGAAAGGAGGTTATATGCAAAATTTTCAAAGTGTGAGTTTTGGCTAGACTCAGTGGATTTCTTGGGTCATGTAGTATTGAGTGATGGGATCCAGGTGGATTCGAAGAAGGTGGAAGTAGTGCAAAGTTGGCCTAGACCATCATCAGATACGGAGATCCGGAGTTTTCTTGGTTTGGCGGGGTATTACCGTCTATTTGTAGAAGGTTTCTCATCTATTGCAGCACCTATGACCAGGCTGACCCAGAAGGGTGCTCCGTTCAGGTGGACAGAGGAACGTGAAGAGAGCTTTTAGAATCTCAAGACAACTTTGACTACAACCCCAGTATTGGTATTGCCTACATATTCGGGGTCTTATACTGTATATTGTGATGCATCGCGGATTGGTCTCGGTGCGGTGTTGATGCAGGACGGTAGGGTGATTGCCTACGCATTCAGATAGCTGAAGGTGCATGAAAAGAACTATCATGTCCACGACCTTTAGTTAGCAGCTATTGTTCATGCCTTGAAAATTTGGCGGCACTACTTGTACGGTGTCCCTTGTGAGATTTACACTGATCACCAGAGTTTGCAATATCTGTTCAAACAGAAGGATCTTAATTTGCATCAGAGGAGGTGGTTAGAGCTACTTAAGGATTATGATATCACCATTTTGTACCACCCTGGGAAGGCCAATGTGGTGGCCGATGCTTTGAGTCGCCGGGCAGAGAGTTTGGGGAGCTTAGCATATCTACCAGCAACAGAGAGGCCATTGGCGTTCGATGTTCAGGCCTTAGCCAACCAGTTTGTTAGATTGGATATTTCTGAGCCGAGTCAAGTATTGGCGTGTGTGGTCTCTCGGTCTTCTCTTTATGATCATATCAGGGAGCGTCAGTATGATGACCCCCATCTGCTTGTTCTTAAGGACACGGTCCAGTACGGTGATGCTAAGGAGGTCACTATTGGGGATGATGTTGCATTAAGGATGCAGGGCAGACTATGTGTGCTTAATGTGGATGGTTTGCATAAGTTGATTCTCTAGGAGGCTCATAGTTCGCGGTACTCCATTCATCCGAGTGCCGCAAAGATGTATCAGGACTTGAGGCTGGTGGAGAAGAATGAAGAAGGACATAGTGGAACATATAGCTCGGTGTCTAAATTGCCAACAGGTGAAGTATGAGCATCATCGACCAGGTGGGTTACTTCAGAAGTTAGAGATTCCGGAGTGGAAATGGAAGCGAATCACTATGTATTTCGTTGTTTGACTCCCACGGACTCAGCGAAAGTTTGATGCAGTTTGGGTCATTGTGGATAGGCTGACCAAGTCAGCTCATTTCATTCCTGTGCTGACTACCTATTATTCCGAGCAATTGGCTCAAATTTATATCTACGAGATCGTCAGGCTTCATGGCATACCGGTATCTATCATCTCTGAGCGGGGTACGCAGTTTACATCATTGTTCTGGAAGGCTGTACAGCAGGAGTTAGGTACTCGGGTTGAGTTAAGCACAACATTTCACCCTCAGACAGACAGACAATCCGAGTGCACTATTAAGATACTAGAGGATATGTTCCGTGCTTGTGTGATAGATGTTGGGGGTGCTTGGGAATAGTTCTTGCCACTTGCGGAGTTTGCCTACAACAACAGTTATCAATCAAGCATTCAGATGGCACCATATGAGGCTTTGTATGGTAGGAGGTGTCAGTCTCCAGTAGGTTGGTTCGAGCCGGGTGAGGCTAGATTATTGGGTACAGACTTGGTTCAAGATGCTCTGAATAAGGTGAAGGTGATTCAGGATCGACTTCACACAGCCCAATCCATACAGAAGAGTTATGCGGATCGGAATGTTCGCGATGTTGCATTCATGGTTAGAGAGTGGGTCTTGCTCCGGGTTTCGCCTATGAATGGCGTTATGAGGTTCGAGAAGAAGGGCCAGCTGAGACCAAGGTGCATTGGTCCATTTGAGGTGTTGTGGCGAGTTGGAGAAGTTGCTTATGATCTTGACTTATCTCCCAGTCTAGCAGGAGTTCATCCGGTATTCCATGTTTCTATGCTCCGTAAGTATCACAGTGATCCGTCGCATGTGCTGGATTTCAGCTCAGTCCAGTTTGACAAGGATCTATCTTATGTTGAGGAGCCAGTGGCTATTTTGGACAGGCAAGTTCGAAAGCTGAGGTCAAAGAACATTGCTTCCGTGAAGGTTCAGTGGAGGGGTCAGCAGGTCGAGGAGGCGACTTGGGAAACCGAGCAGGATATACGCAAATGTTATCCTCATCTTTTCACCACTTCAGGCATGTATTTATGCTCGTTCGAGCACGAACGATTGTTTTAAGAGGGAGAGGATGTAACGACCCGATCGATCGTCTTGAGAGTAATAGCTCCGGTCCCCTATTAACTGCTTCCCCGTATAGTTTTCTGCTTAAGTGACTTGCTAGGAAGTTTTGTTTTTGATGTCGGAGTATTTTGGGATACTTAGTCCCTGAAACGGAAGCTTAAGTCTTAGGATTTTGACCGTAGTCGGAACTGTATGATGACGACTCCGCAATGGAGTTCCGTCGGTCCCGTTAGCTTCGTTGGGTAATTTTGGACTTACGAGCGTGTTCGGACTGTGAATTTGAGGTATGTAGCTAATTTAGGCTTGAAATGGCGAAAGTCAAATTTTTGGAGAATTTGATCGGAAGTGGACTCTTTGATATCGGGGTCGGATTTAGATTCCGGAAGTTATAGTAGATCCGTAATGTCATTTATGACTTGTGTGTAAATTTTGAGGTCAATCGGACGTGATTTGATATGTTTCGGCATCGTTTGTAGAATTTGGAAATTTTGAAGTTTCTTAGGCTTGAATCTGTGTGTAATTCGTGTTTTTGATGTTGTTAGAGGTGATTTGAAGATTCGATTATATTCGTATGATGTTATGAAACTTGTTGGTGTATTAGGTAGAGGTCCCGGGGGCCTCAGGTTGATTTCGGGTGGTTAACGGACCAAGGTTCGAAGTTGAAGAATGGCTGAAGGTTTGCAACTGCTGGTGTAATCGCATCTGCGGATTGGGGACCACAAATGTGCGCTCACAGAAGTGGCCAGGGAGGCCGTAGATGCGGCCATTCACGCGCAGAAGCGACTTGCACAGAAGCGCACACAGGCGCGCAGATGCGGGCAAAGGTACAAATGCAGGGGAATTTTCCGCACAAGCGGTTGGCGCTAAAGTGGGCAAGGGGAGCACCTGCGAGACCGTAGAAGAGGCCAAGTTGCCACAGGTGCGGAAGGCATGGGCATAGTCCTTAAATGCGAGACTTCGCGAAATTTGCTTCATTTCATCATTTTGAGCTCGGTTTTGGCGATTTCTTTAGAGCATTTTCGAGGGATTTCATGAGGTAAGTCCCCTATGCTTATTTTTTATCAATAATCTTGCTTCCCCATTTATTTTGCCACCTAGTTAGTGTGTATTTAAGTTGGAATTTGGGAGTTTGAGGCTAGGGATTTGAAGAGTTGGATTTTGGGTTTTGAGTGGTCATTTGAGGTCGGATTTTGATAAATTTGATATGGTTGGACTCGTGAGTGAATGGACTTTTAGATTTTGTGATTTTTGCCCGATTTCAAGACGTGTGCCTGGGTCGACTTTTTAGGACGGATTTCGGAATTTTGTTAAAATCTTGATTTAAGTAAATAGATTAGTCTATTATAGTTGTATTCATGATATGTAATTGTTTTGGCTAGATTTGGGCCATTCAGAGTCAGATATTCGTGGAAAAGGCATTGTTACCGATTGATTGAGCTTGGTTCGAGGTAAGTGGCTTGCCTAACCTTGTGTGGGGGAAATCCCCTTAGGATTTGGTACTGTTGTGATATGTGAGCGCCGTGTACATAGGGTGACGAGTACGTACACGGGCTATTTATTGAAAAATCTGTTTTACTTTACTGAGTAGCAACCTATTTTTCCTTTAATTTGAGTTATACCGCTTAAAGGAGTAATAGTTTGTTTTCATTCTTAATTGAGCTATTCCAAAATAGTTATCCCGTTTAGTCTAATATCGCATATCTACGTATTTTAACTACTTATTTGAACTCTGTGAAGCATGCCTTGTTGATTTTCCTATTTTTCCTTGTTCTTTATCGGTGTTAATTATGGTATTTATCGGTTGAGCTGTGTGTTTACTTTTGAAACTACGAGGCGGTTCCTCGGAAGTTCTCCCTGTGCATTTACTTTTGAGACTACGAGGCGCTTCCTCGGGAGTTCTCCCTGCACATTTACTTTTGAGACTACTAGGCAGTTCCTCGGGAGTTCTCCCTGCACATTTACTTTTGAGACTACAAGGCAGTTCCTCGGGAGTTCTTCCTATATATTTACTTTTGAGACTACGAGGCGGTATCTCGGGAGTTCTACATGCACATTTACTTTTGAGACTACGAGGTAGTACCTCGGGAGTTCTCCTTGCACATTTAATTTTGAGACTACGAGGCGGTACCTCGGGAGTTTTTCTTGCACATTTATTTTTGGGACTATGATATGGTATCTCGGGAGATCCCCTGCTATTTATCCCTGTGTGTTGTATTGCTATATCACCGTGTTTCTCTTTTTGTTAAATTTCAGTCTCTTATTATACTGTTATATTCTCCTGCTTTATTATTATAGACCGGTGGGCTTGACCTGACCTTGTTACTACTCTACGGAGGTTAGGCTTGGCACTTACTGGGTACCGTTGTGGTGTACTCATGCTACTCTTCTGCATATGTTTTGTGTGCAGATCTAGATACTACTTATCAGCCCCGCTATTAGCTGAGAGTGCTTGCTGCTGTACAGAGACTTCAAGGTACATCTGCTACGTCCGCAGACCTCAGAGTCCCCCTCTATTCTCTTATATGTCATTTACCTTCCGTACTTCGTTTATTAGACTCTGGTGTATAGAGATACTAGTTTCCTTCTGTAGCTTGTGACTTATGATGTCCCAGATTTTGGGAAGACTGTGTATTTATAGAGTATTGGTTATTGTACATGCCGGACGGCATTGTTACGAGTTATTCGGTTATCCACTGCTGTTAGTTTCCAAGTTTTACTTTTGTTTTGTCATTTTTCAAAATTTGTTAGGATTACCTAGTTGTAGAGACTAGGTGCTGTCACGACGTTATACAGAGGGAGTTTGGGTCGTGACAGTTGGGGACCCGTGTAGAGCTCAGCACAACATTTCATCCAAAGACCGGCGGGCAGTCGGAGCGGACAGTTCAGATCCCGGAGGACATGCTCAGAGCATGTGTGATTGATTTTGGAGGGCAGTGGGATCGATTCTTGCCTTTGGCCGAGTTTTCTTACAACAACAGTTACCAGTCCAGCATCGAGATGGCTCCATTTGAGGCTTTATATTGTCGGAGATGTCGTTCTCCCATCGGGTGGTTTGAGCCCGGCGAGGCTAAGTTATGTGGTACTGATTTGGTGAAGGATGCCTTAGAAAAGGTAAAGTTGATGTAGGAGCGACTTCACATAGCACAGTCCAGACAGAAGAGTTACACAGATCAGAAGGTGCGTGATGTATCATTGTGGTAGGTGAGAAGGTTCTCTTGAAAGTCTCGCCGATGAAGGGTATTATGAGATTCAGGAAGAAAGACGAGCTGAGCCCAAGGTTTATAGGCCCATTTGAGGTGTTGAAGCGAGTTGGGGAGGTTGCTTATGAGCTTGCTTTACCTCCCAGCCTATCAGGAGTTCATCCGGTTTTTTACGTGTCTATGCTCCGGAGGTATCATGCCGACTTGTCACATGTGTTAGACTTTAGCACGATTCAGTTAGATGAGAGCCTGGGTTATGAGGAGGAGACAATTCCCATTGTTGCTAGGCAGGATTGCCAGTTGAGATCCAAGAGGATTTCTGCAGTAAAGGTTCAGTGAAGGGGCCAACCAGTCGAGGAGGTGACATGGGAGTTCTCGGAGGACATGCGGAGCAGATATCCTCATTTGTTCAGGACTCCAGGTATGATTCTAAACCCGTTCGAGGATGAACGTTTGTTTAAGAGGTGGAGAATGTAATGATTCGACCGGTCGTTTTTCTTTCTAGAACCCCGTTCCCCTAAATAAGACTTCCAGTATGTGCTTTTACTATTTTATGACTTGTGGGGCTGGTTGGTTTGGGATTTGGAAGGGTTCGGGTCGAAATCAGAACACTTGGTTCCTTAAGTTGACCTTAAAAGGCTAAGTTTGACTTCGGTCAACATTTTGAGTAAACGACCTCAGAATCGGGATTTGACGGCTCCAATAGGGTTTTATGATGATTTCGGACTTGGGCGTATGTTGGGATCGGGTTTTGGATGACCTGGGAGCGTCTTGGCGCATAATAGTGAAAGTTGGTTCTTTGAAGGTTTTAGAAGTTCTTTAAATTTGGTTTGGAGTGGGTTTGGTGATATCGAGATCCAAATGGAATTTCGAGACCAGGAATAGTTCCGTAATGTCATTTAAGAGTAGCACCCAAAATTTGGTGTCATTCCGAGTAGTTTAAGTACGTTTCGACGCATTGGGAGTAATTTGAAGAACTTGAAGTTCATAAGTTTGATTCGATTGGTTTTGGGGTGTGATTCTTAGTTTTAATAATGTTTCGGGCATTCCGAGAGTTTGCATGAGTCCGTCTTATGATCTTAAATTTGTTGGTATGTTTGGACGGGGCCCTGGGGCCCCCAAGTGTCAATCGGACGAGGCTCGAACCAAGTTGGAAATTGGGAGCAACAACAGAAGCTCCCAGCGGCTGTAATAATCGCACCTGCGCTTGGCCAGCCGCAAGTGCGAGCTCGCAGAAGCGAGCCAGAGCTCGCAAAAGCAACCAAGGAAGGGCAGCCCAGGATCCGCATGTGTGCCCCAACCACCGCAGGTGCGAGATCGCTGGAGGTAGTGAGGTCTCTTTTAAAATGGGACTTAGTCATTTTGGCTAATTTATTTCCATTGTTGGGCGATTTTTGGAGCTCTTAGAGAGGGAATTTCACCTAGCACTTTGAGGTAAGTAATTTATATACAATGTGTTAAATACATAGTTTATGGGTAGATTATAACATGTAAATTAGTGAAAATTATGGGTTTGGGTGAAAACCTAGGTTTTTGATAAGAATGAGATTTAATCATGAAATTCGTTATGGAATCTAGTAAAAATAATATATTTGAGTTCATGAGGTTATGAGTAACAACTTTCTTCAAAACGTTTCGGAATCCGGGCACGTGGGCTCGGGGGTGAATTTAGGAATTTTGCAAATAGGCTTGGGAAATCACTTTGATAGTTCTGATATGAACTTTTAAGCGTGTATTAACTATTTTAAATAATATTTGGCTAGTTGCGAGTTATTTGGCGCCAAATTGAGGGTTTGGGCACAATCTCGGACCGGAAAGTAGTTCTTGAGACGAGGTAAGTCTCTTTTCTAACCTTGTAAGAGGAAATTAACCCCATAGGTAAACTTAATCATTATGTACTTCTATTTGTGGGGGCTACGTACATACAAAGTGACGAGAGTCCATGCACAGCTACTATTCATGCTTATGTCCGGGTAGATTTAGGCTTACACCATGTTTTGTTGATATCGTTGCTTGTTTAGGCTTACTAATTGTTTGGAGTAAAGCGGAGGTTGAGGATTTCGATATTTTTAAAGATTCCTAGCTGAATTTCCTACTTTGGAAAAGAATTGAGAAATATTATTATAACTTGAGAAAATCTATATTCAACCGCTTCGTAAGTATATTCCGCGAGTGGAGTAAATTTCCACTACTCTCATATGAGGGGGTCATTCGCCTCGGCAGGTTAAATGATGTATCTATGGTTCGGGTCGTTCGACCCTCGATAGTGCACCGTATATTTAATTGTATATATTTGGATCGGGCCATACGTCCTCGGCATAATTCGTGCGTAAAGATATTGGAACCCCCTTATATTTAATATTGTTCCATGGACTTGAAAGGTAAAAGGATTGGACGAGAGAAATGACTTGGTTCTCACTTGAAATGAAAGGATTGTTTCCTTATTTTCCTGCTCTGAGTTCAATTATCATTTTATATATCATGTTTATTTAGAACTTCATACTATTATATCTTTGGCCCATAGTAAGTGTCGAAGTCGACCCCTCGTCACTACTTCTTCGAGGTTAGACTAGATACTTACTAGGTACATGTT
>AWOL01S0050036.1:0-11547 GCA_000715115.1 Nicotiana otophora
GTGACGGCTTTGAAAGTGACTGCTTCAACCCACTTTGTGAAATAATCAATGGCAACCAAGATGCATCTGTGCCCATTTGAAGCTTTCGGCACGATTGGCCCAATGACATCCATACCCCAGGCAACGAACGGCCAAGGTGCTGACATAGGATATAACTCTGAAGGCGGTGCATGAATTCGGTCACCGTGTATCTGACACTGATGACACTTCTGGACAAAACTGAAGCAATCTTTTTCCATGGTCATCCAGTAATAACCTGCCCGAAGGATTTTCTTTGCAAGGACATATCCGTTCATGTGAGGTCCACATACTCCCGAATGCACTTCGTTCTTGATCTTTTCAGCTGCTAGGGTATCTACACACCTCAAGATATTCAGATCTGGAGTTCTTTTGTACAAGATTTCTCCGGTCAAGAAGAAACCACTATCAAGCCTTCTAATGGTTCTCTTTTGGTCTCCACCAGCCTGTTCGGGATATTTATTTATTTTCATAAACCTTTTGATATCATGATACCACGGCTGAACATCTGGTTCTATTTAAATTGTATTACAATAACCATGCCTCTCCCAAATTCGGATTTCCACCGGGTCAATATGGACATTGCCCGGATACGGCAGCATTGAGGCCAAAGTAGCTAATGCATCAGCTAACTCATTGTGGAATCGAGGAATATACCTGAACTCGACGGACTTGAATCATTTTCTAAGATCTTCCACATGTTGCCTATATGGGATAAGCTTGATATCTCGAGTTTCCCATTCACCTTGGGCTTGCCGAATAATCAAACCTGAATCTCCCATGATTAACAATTCTTCCACATCTAGATCAACTACCATATTCATGCCCATAATGCAGGATTCATACTCAGCGGTGTTGTTGGTACAGAATAACCGAAGCCGGGCTATGGCCGGATAGTGCTGACCGGTGGGTGAAACCAAAATTGCCCCAATCCCGACACCTTTTGCATTTACAGCTCCATCAAAGAACATTTTCCAAGCGTTGGTGTCTTCTGGAATTACTTCAACTGAATTTACTTCCTCGTCCGGAAAGTAATTACTTAGGGGTTGGTATTCATCATCAACCTGGCTCTCAGCTACATGATCCGCCAAGGCTTGAGCTTTCATCGTTGTACGGGTGACATAGACATTGCCGAACTCAGTGAGCAGGATTTGCCATTTTGCTAACCTTCCCGTGGGTATTGGTTTCTGGAATATGTACTTTAGAGGATCCATTCTAGTTATGAGATATGTGGTGTAGGCCAAAAGATAATGTCTGAGCTTCTGGGTGACCCAAGTTAGGGCGCAACAAGTTCTTTCCAACAAAGTATACTTGGCTTCATAAATGGTAAACTTCTTGCTCAAGTAGTATATGGCCTTCTCTCTCTTCCCGGTCACATCATGTTGCCCCAGGACACAGCCAAAAGAATTTTCCAAGACTGTCAGATACAAGAACAAAGGTCCGGTGGAACCAACACTGGCGGATTTGAAAAATATTCTTTGATCTTATCAAAAGCCTCTTGACATTCATCTGTCCATTTGATCACTGCATCTTTCTTCAGCAACTTAAATATGGGCTCACACGTGGTAGTAAGCTGAGCAATGAACCTGCTGATGTAATTCAATCTCCCTAGCAGACTCATGACCTCTTTCTTGGTTCTCGGAGGTGGCAAATCCCGAATAGACTTTATCTTTATTGGATCTAATTCAATACCCCTCCGGCTGACTATAAACCCCAGAAGTTTCCCAGATGGAACTCCGAATGCACATTTGGCTGGATTCAATTTCAAATCATACATGCGCAGACGCTCAAAGAACTTTCTCAGATCTTGAACATGGCCTTCTTGTGTTCTGGATTTAATGATCACATCATCCACATACACCTCAATTTCCCGGTGCATCATTTCATGGAAGATGGCATTCATGGCTCTTATGTAAGTTGCCCCGGCATTTTTCAAACTGAATGGCATGACTCTGTAACAATAAGTTCCCCACGGCGTGGTGAAAGCCGTCTTTTATACGTCGTCCTCATCCATTAGAACCTGGTGATACCCAGCATAACAATCCATGAAAGATTGTATCTCATGTTTGGCACAGTTGTCAACAAGAATATGAATGTTTGGCAGTGGAAAGTTGTCCTTGGAACTTGCTTTGTTCAAATCTCGATAATCAACACACACTCGGGTTTTCCCATCTTTCTTTGGTACTGGGACCACATTAGCCAACCACGTAGTGTATCGGACCACCCGAATCACACCAGCTTTTAATTGTTTGGAGACTTCTTCTTTGATCTTATCACTGATTTCCGTTTTAAACTTTGTTTGCTTTTGTTGTACGGGTGGGTAACCGGGATAAGTTGGCAATTTATGTACTACCAAATCAATGCTCAAACCTGGAATATCATCATAGGACCATGCAAACACATCCTTGAATTAAAACAAAAGTTAGATCAATACATCCCTTATTCTTTCATCGGCGTGAATGCTTGTCATGGTTTCTCGGACCTCTTCTGGACTGCCCAAATTAACTGGCTCGGTTTCATTTAAGTTTGGCTTAGGCTTATTCTCAAATTGTTCCAATTCTCAATTTATTTCCCTAAAAGCCTCCTATTCATCATATTCTGGATCTTGATTCATTATTTCACAGTTAGACATCATTTTAGGATCTGGGCATGAAGTTCGCAAGCATGTCATGTTATTTAAGTCCGCATTATTAGAACTGAAAAGGAAAAGATGAGGAAAATAGCAAAATTAGAATAAAGAAAAAGGAAACATCCATTGATGATGAAATATTGATTTCATTTCATTGAATTGAAGATAAGAGGGTTTACATCGAAATCAAAAGACAATAAAATAAAAACATTCGAGTTACACCCTGAAATAACTCGTAATGTAGAAAAGATGGCAAGACTAGACTACCGGAATTCCCGCCTGACAGGGAATGGGGTAGATTTCCAATTCTGAAGCTTGGCATTTGGCCCCATGTATAACACCTCAGCAGTGCTCGTTCCTTCCCCCGGTTGGACCATGTGGGACTCATACAGCATTTGTTTCATGGCTTCACAAATATCCTCAATCTTTTCAGCCCTGAAGGTCTCTTCTTCTTCTTATTCTTCTACATATTTGGGATTAATAAATGACTTGGTGAGATGCGGAATGGGCTGAGGCAGGACCCACCCATTTTTCTTGCGCTCATCAGCCCATTTTCTATCAGTCTCTGTAGCTCGAAAACCTACGCCGAAGAACTTCTTATTGGCGGTTGACGTAACGGGCTCTATGATGCCTTGTAGATATACCCCGAGCCCCTTTCTGGGCTTGTACCCATGTTTAATCATTTCAGTGGCGACCATGACCAAGGCATTAGATAAGCAAGGTTGAGGGAACGGGGCCCCTTCTTTGCATTGATCAGCGATCACAATTTCAAAGGCTTGGTAGACAATGTGCTCACTTCCTTCTATAGCTTCGAGACATGGGACTGATGGGTCCCTGTAAATGGACTGTTCGTCCTCCCCGTGGACAACAATTTCTTGGTTTTCATGTTAACATTTGACCATTTGATGAAGAGTAGAGGGCACAGTTCCTGCAGTGTGAATCTATGGTCTTCCTAGGAGAAAATTATATGAAGTATCCATGTCCAGAACCTGGAAAGTTACCTCGAAATACACAGGGCCAATGGTCAAAATCAAATCAATTTCCCCTATTGTGTCTCATTTGACACCATCAAAAGCGCACACATACATTGTTTGGTCGGATTCTTTCTGTTCCAATTTTCATCCTCTGGAGTGCTGAGAGAGGGAAAATATCGATCCCAGACCCACCATCTAGCATGAATCTCTTCATATAATAACCTTCGCATTTGACAATCAAGTGAAGGGCTTTGTTGTGGGCGGCTCTCTCTTGGGGCAAATCATCACGGCTGAAGGCAATCCTATTAACTTCAAAGAATTGTTCGGCCATTCTTTCCAGTTGTTCAACTGAAGTTTCAACCGGGACATATGCCTCGTTCAATGTTTTCAGGAGTACCTTCTGATGTTCATTTGAGCTAATAAAAAGAGAAAAAGTGAAACCTGGGAAGGAGTCTTCTTGAGCTGGTCAATTATTGCATATTCCGAAGTTTTCATTTTTCGGAAAAACTCTTCTGCTTCCTCAGAACTCACAGGCTTCTTAGGCGGAAACCGTTTATCCTTGCTCAGTTTTAACATCTTTTGCTCTTCTGGGTTGTGGTACTTCCTAGGTTGGTTCATTTCGTTCACTGCTCCCATAATCTCTTTCCCCTTGTAAGTAACCACTATTTTGCTATAATTCCAGGGGACTACAGTGGGGTCTCTCATAGGGCTCTGTTGTGCGTGGCTAATAACCACGGGCTCATTCAGCCTTGGTGAAATTACCGGCCTCCGCGCCACATAAGTCCCTTTTGGCACATACAACTTTGGCACATTTAGCATGACTTTCCTCTGCTCAAATCTTTTGGGAGTGTTCAACATGAGTTGTTCTTTCCTTGGGGCCCTAGGAACATAGAGAATTGCATCCTTAGCTGGTGCTGCCCCAGTATTTGTTTCTGCAATTTGAGGAGTTAGAGTGATTTTCTTCTTATTTCTGGCTTGTTTCAACGTCGTTTTAGGTCTTGCCTCTGAATCGACAATGGCGATGATAACTTTCAAAGCTGGATAAAACTCTTTATCATCACAAATCATTCCAATGACTGGCCCGTTATTGTGAGTCGGTAATGGATTGTTAGTCATATTGGGGACTTCCACGTCCCTCAGCACCACTCATTTTTGTTCTATCAAATTCTCAACGGCTCTCTTGAGAGTCCAACAATCCTCTGTATTATGACCCTCTGCCCCTGAATGATAGGCACACCTAGTACCGGGTCGGCATGATGGAGATTCCGGATTTTGCCGGTTTGGAGGCACAAGTAGCAATAGACCCATCTGGACTAATTTTGGAAACAGGCTAGAGTAGGACTCACCAATAGGGGTGAAGTCGTTTCTCCTAGGATGCTCACGAGGGCGTGTATTATGTTGGTAATTGTTTTGTGAGGGGACGGGGGTTATATGGAGCTTGGTAAGGATGGTTATTTCTAGGAGGTGGAGCTCAGTTTTGGTTGTAGTGTTGTTGTGGCCATGCATAAGGTTGGACATTCATCACCGCATAGGGAGGCGGTGTCACGGCATATGCTGCATCTTGATGGGGGTAGTAGTGTTGTGGGGTTCTGGAAGACATGTAAGAATGATCGCGGGATCGATGGGGGCCTCTCAAACCTGAAGTCATCAAGGCTCCTTCTTCCCTCTTCTTTCGATTTGCTAAACCTCCCGAGCCGTTCTAGATGGCTTGGGAGGTGGCTCTCAAAGAAGATTGACTTATGATTTGGCCAGGTTTCAAGCCATTTTCTACCATTTCTCCGATTTTTATGGCCTCTACAAAAGGTTTGCCCATTGCAGACATCATGTTTTGAAAGTAATCGGCCTCTTGGGCCTGCAAGAAAACATTGACCATTTCTGCCTCATCCATAGGCGGTTTCACTCTGGATGCTTGCTCACGCCACATGATAGCATATTCACGGAAGCTTTCCGTGGTTTTCTTCTTGAAATTGGTCAGAGAATTCCTATCTAGAGATATATCAATATTGTATTGAAATTGCCTGACGAAATCTCGGGCCAAGTCATCCCATATATGCTAATGGGAGATGTCCTGATTTATGTACCATTCTGACGCAATTCCCGTTAAGCTCTCCCCGAAATAGGCCATCAAAAGTTCTTCTTTTCCACCTGCCCCTCTCAGCTGATTGCAATATCTTTTCAAATGAGCGATCGGGTCTCCGTGCCCATCGTATTTTTTGAATTTTGGCGTTTTAAAACCAACAGGAAAATGAACATGAGGAAACATACACAGATCCGAGTAGGAGACACTCTTTTGGCCACTCAGGCCTCGCATGTTCTTCAGGCCTTTTTCGAGGCTTTTCATCTTTTGAGCCATCTCTTCTTTCTCGAGGTTTCTCAGAGCTCTTTCCTGTTCCATAAGAGACTCAAATTATGGGTATTGAGGGTAAGAGTTTGGGGTAACATGAGCGTTGTCTAGCTGAAATTGCGGGACTTGAAAAGTGAAAGCTGAAGGCTCAAAGCATGGCCTGGGAACTGTTGGTTGTGCCATAGTAGAGACTGGTGGTGCGTTGAATAATGTAGAAAGTACCCCTGAAAATGGTGCCTGGGGGAGAATCTCAGAAGGCATATCGGTGAAATTGGCCGATATAGTGGGGTACCCAAACGGGATGAATGGGTTTGTTACGGGGATGGGGACATTAGAGATTCCACTCGTCCTGGGAAGCAGTTCATGAAATCCGGGGATTATACTGGGCGGTTATTTTCCATTAGACCAAGCGTCCCACATTTCTAACATGTGGACGCGCAGCCTCCTATTTTCCTCAGTGGCTGCGGACTCTGAGTGTGGAATAGCCGATACAGGACTATCCTCAGGCTCAATAATTGGTAGCTGACTTTCAGAGGCCATAGGAACACTGCCTTTAGATCTCGTGAAGTAAGGATGGGAAGCCAGATTACCACAAAACCAACCACCTAAACAGGACCTTTGATAGTTGCACACACAACAACCTGGTTAGTTTGAGATATTTAACAGATAAGGAATTGCATATTGGGGATGCAATGCACTTAAACAATTAAATATTTCTAAATGTCTTTGCAACGACTGTATGTTTTATCCCAGCTTTACTATCTCTTTTCTCAAATTTCGAATCCTTATTTCTTTTTCCTTCCCTTATTGTTGTTTTTGCTCTTTTATTTTTCACTCTTTTTTCTTTCTTGTTCACTCAATTTTCCTTCTTTTTCTCTCTTTTTCTTTATTTTTCACTCAGATTGTCTATAGCTACGATCGAATCTGATGGGGATTGCCTACGTATCATGACGCCGCATGAATCAGATCATTACGTAGTTCAGGAAATAAATGCAGAATAAAAGAAAAGAAATTTTTGGTTTTGTTTTTCAACATTTCATTAAATAAAATCTTTTTGGGTTTTTCTATTACAAAGATTTTGGACATACTGATGATTAAACATACATATTCAAAACAAAAACAAAAGACTCGAAAAGGTAAAAAATACAGACTCAAAGCCAAAAAATAATAAATAAAAAAAATCAGGAATACATAAGAGCCTCTAATACTACTCCGGGGCCCCATGGTACATCAGTCGGTCTCGACGTGGGCCTGCGTGCAATCTCTTCTTGAAGGTACTCTAAATCATCCATCACATGACGGACAAAAGTCATCACAGAAGTAAAGAACATGGACCTGGTCATATCTTCACATTCATGGCATTTCATTACGACATAATCAGCGATTTCTTTAATCCTCATTCTAATGACACCCTTTTCTTGGAGCAAGCGTCCAATTTGCTGAGACCGGGCCTCCAATACTTGTGTGGTCGTATGGTTTTGGTCTTTCAATTGTTGTATGACTTATTCCAATCGGGAAATCGATGTATAGCAATGCTCTCTTTCAGCTTTGAAATCCTTTGTCTGTTGGACCATTTTATTTTCGAGATTAGTCAGTTGTTCCCTTAAGATCGTGACCCCTCTATCATACTTTTGCTTTAAATGTTGAACACACCTTGCCCGTTCTTCTGCATTATTCGCCAATTTTTCCCGAGCTTTTGCCAATTCATCCTCGGCCTTTGTCAAATCAAACCCATAATCATGAACTTTTCGTCTCAGATTGCTTATGATTCTTTAATTCTTTTCGCTTTTTATCGGGTTTTCAGCAACTATTTTCATTTTCTGAATTTGAGCTCGGAGGGCTTCATTTTCTTGGGCCAACCTTTTCTTTTCTCCTTCATCCTCAGCAGCCTGCAAACTACTGTTAAATTTGAGGTTTTTGATTTGATCCTCTAGCTTGCTTATGGTGGTCCGGTATTCCTTTTCTTTAGCTAACCAAACCCACTATTCTCGTGCTCCATCGGTGAATTGTTGGACATGGGGTCTTTTGGCTGGCTGTTTTGTCTCTTGATCGACTCGAACTCTCTTACCATACCAGGCTGTGTAGTTAGATTCTACTTCACCCGAGGAACAATCCCGTACTTGAGTTTGTGGCTCCAGAAACCTACATTGGTGCCAAATATGGCGAACGTTTTCTTCTGGGAATTCAGCTTTTGGGCATAGTTCAGTAACCTGTGGACTCAAATCTTCATCATAAGGGACTGTTTGGTATCTTCCTAATTGGCGTAGGACTCGATACGAAGCATATGGCTGAATACTCAGAAGTCCCATCAATAAAAGAAAGCACACTCCGGCAGACATGTAAATAACCTCGTTGACCGTGAGCCAACTGAAAGTCCACTCAATTTGGTTTGCAGTCAAAAAACCCAAATACGCGAACCAAGCCACAGTACCCTCCGGTAACTCATGACCGTTTACCCGGTTTATTCTTCAATGCAATCGAGTCCGGTCAGACCGTAGTTCATGTACCTCGGGCGATGGCAAAGATGTTCCACCAGCCACATTTGCAAAAGCAAGTTGCAACCCTCAAAGAACTTTGTCCCAGCTCGACAAGCAGTTAGAGCTCGATAGATTTCTGCGAGAATCATCGGTATAAGAGTGTCGTTGTCCTTTTTCACCATAAAGTCATCCATTCCTGCAAGTCCTAACTCTATATGTCTGTCACTCCTTGGGCATATCAGAGTTTCTAAAAAGGCAACTACGAAGGCTAAACCTCTGCGTGCTTCCCATTTATTTTTATTTCCCTGATGACTCAAACCATTATCCGGAGCCTCAAATCCTCGGGGATCCCCATACTGGCTGTATAAGAAGTGGAATGTGCAAAATCCTTTGGCCAAATTTCGATCTTTAACCTACCGGCTAATGCTCAGAAGGTCCAAAAACTTATGAGGAGTTACAGGTCTTAGTGCTACTAGATATTGGTGCCTGCGATTCCCGTCAAGACCAACATAACTAGCAAAGGGGTCAACTCAAAATCAGAGAAGTGGAAAACATTGTGCGTCCGGTCCCAAAACGGTATCAAAGCTTCAATTATATCAACCCTTGGTTTAATTTTCAGAAGCCCGGTGAGCCCACCTAAAGCCTTTGTCACATAAAGCTTGTTGACCTCCCCCGGGTCATTCCACCACATGTGGAGTCCCAGTGGAATCTCATCTACGGCCCGAAAAGGTACATTCTCAACGGTGCTCATTCTGCACACAAATTGAGGACAAAAATCAAAACCGATACATTTTCCAAAAACACAAAGTAGTTAATTTTAAAAATCCGAATCAGTAAATTTCGTAACATTTTTTTTTTTGAAAATACGGCCCTTTCAGCATTTGAGAAAAGTTTTTAGCGTTGTTTCTGTCAACTGAGGTTGGTTATAGGAGAAAAGACTGACTTGGATTTACATTGTGGCTATTCTTGTAAAAACAGCTTTTCGGCGCTCCAGGAGAATGTTTTAAGGCTATTTTGACAAGAACGACCCCGGGTGATGATCATGTTTCAAAAGGTTCTTATTTTGGTTAGTTTTGAAACAATGTGGTCGGACCTGATAGGGGTTGCCTACGTATCTCACATCCGGTGAGAAATAGACATGCGTAGTTCGGTAGGTTTTGGAGCAATAGGAAAGCACAACTTATTTTGAAAATGACTTTTTTTTTCGAGTTTCGGTATTTTTCAAATACTTGGATTTTCAAAATCGGGTAATTTTTTTTTTTTTTACCTCACTCTTTGTTTTTTCTTGGTTCTATTTCCCTATTCTAGAAGCCGGTAAACATGCAAGCCGAAACAAACATATGCACAAAAAGCACGTAAAATGCATCAAGATGGTCCAATATATTAGGTACACCTGTCCTAGACGGATCCAACCCCTATGTTGAGTCCCCAAAGTCAAATAAACGTTCCTACTAGGGATCCGGCATGACGCTATGTTATTCTAGGTTTAGATCCTAGGTGTGTTGTTTTAGACCTGGCTTACCCAAGCAGACAACTCGAGCCGGGGGGGCAGCGTACCGAGAATACAGAAGCTTCACCGGCTTTGCAACTTGTCTGAACCTCGTTCTAAAATTAAGGTATGACTCTAACAGAAAAGAAGCCATGCGAAGCGCACGCTTCCCAAAATATTTAAAAGACTCAGAGAGAAGAGGGTTTCGTAACAGTTTATATACAGTTCAAGCAATATCAAAGCGGTAAAAAGCGGCATTTAGCACATTAGGCTCAAACACATAAAAATCAGATAATAAATAAAAGCCAAGTATAATAGCTATTCTAAGCTCGAATTCTGAACCCTGAACCAGAGATTCTGGGTTCTTATTCCCCAGCAGAGTCGCCAGAGCTGTCATTCCTCCTTTTTCCCGAGGGGATAAGGGATATGGGAGTTTTTCCAATTTAAGTGACATTATTAGAGATGGGATTATTTATTTATTCAGAGTCGCCACTTGGAATAATTTATGGTGTCCCAAGTCACTAATTTATTTAGAATCCCAAATCGAGGAAATTTGACTCTTATTTTTGGTCTGCGAACACAGAAGACCGGATAAAGAATTTTGTTAACCTGGGAGAAGGTGTGAGGCACTCCCGAGTTCTGTGGTTTTAGCACAGTCGCTTAACGATTAATACTTGGCGTAATTATCTGATTTATTACATGTTTTAAACCCATGGTGCATTTTTGTCTTTTACCTCTTTTTAATAATTATGGAATTTATTTGAACAAGTTGCGATGTCGCACACTTATCGTTTTGGTACACATTGCAAACCGCGCCACGTGCAATGCACCCGCGATTTATAACATGTTTATTTTTATTATTATATGAAGTTATGGTCAAGTCGCGTGAAACGCGTACTTGAATTGGGGTTTACGTATCATGACTATGCCACAGGAACCGTACCCATAGTCACGATGATTTATTATTAATCGCACCTAAATCAAGCTATGGTGTTCGAATATTATTCAATTACTAATTTTGACATTATTGTAAGGTCATGAGGTGTGTATATTGTTATGGAGAAAATGAAGTAAATTAATTATGGAAAACGTTGGCTAGCTTGTGAATGTTTATTTGTTTTTGGTCAGGTACAACAATTAGCTCATAAATACGCTAGGGAAGTTCAATTAAAGTGTTACACCAATCATGGCCCAACCTAATCTCTTATAATGTTACTGCTAACCGATATTTGAAATTTCACTAAATTTATGGCAGGAAAAGATAGATACAGGCAGGATCAATTTAGTCACTAAGATAGGAGATCAAAATAATACTAAAGCATGCTAAAATGGAAAGTCATTACTTCATTGAATAAACAAGAAAAGAATTAATACATATTCATCAATCAAAATTAACCGTATGAACTACTAAAAAGGATAATAAATTAATCTTAACAAATACTCAACATGAGAACAAATTAATCTTAGCACACTCAGATGCGAACTCGATCATATCATACTCAAAGTTAAATTAAAACAAAGTGAACCAAAACATTAATGAGAAACAAATAAAATAGAAAGAGAAGTGAACCTTTGTATTGATGATTGTGGATTTAAATTACAAACACTCAATGATC
>AWOL01S0050036.1:11853-71210 GCA_000715115.1 Nicotiana otophora
GGGGGGGGGGGAGGGGGTAGGGGTTAATGATGACTCAAAAGTGGTCAAGGGCTGGTGATTTTGGGGTGGTGAAGCTATTGGATTTTTCGAAAGAAAGCTGAAGAAAGAATGACACGAATAGAAATTTTCTTATCATAGAAGAAGAAAAATAATTTTTTCTCAATTCCTTCCTCCCTATTTTTTCCTTTCTCTCCCTATTTTTTCATCAAATTTCTTTTCTATTTATAGAAAACAATTTCGAAATGTTCAGATTTTTATTTTTTATTTTTTATTTATTTTGTTATTTTTAATTAAAAAGAATTTCCACTTCCCATTTTTCTTCTTTTTTTAAAAACATAATTCTCCACTTTCCTTTACTTTTATTTTTAATTTCTCACTTTGTTTTACTTTTAATATATTTAAAATCTCACTTTATTAGTTTTCTTTTTTTATTTCTCGCTTATTTTACTTTTTTTTTTTTATTTCCCACTTACTTTTACTTTTTTTTAAAGAAAAATCAGATACCCTTACTTTTATTTTTTAATTCCAACTTTATTTTACTTTTCATTTTTTAAATTTCCACATTCTTTTACTTTTATTTTTTTAATTTTCCACTTTCTTTTACTTTTTTTATTAAATAATTTCTACCTACTTTTACTTTTACTTTTTAATTTTATATTTCTACTTTTCCTATTTTTTAATTCTCATCCGAAATTTGATTTTTTTTAAAATAATAATAATTAATTTTTATTTATTTTCGGTTTTTAATTTATTTTATTTAAGACTAATAATAAAAATAATACTAATAGTAATAATTGACTTTTTAAATTATTAATAATATATATATATATATATAAGTGTAACAAAGCTAAAAACAATATACATTAAATTCTAAAATATTTACATTGTAGAAGGTGATAAAAATTCAAATATAGTCAAAAATTAGGTGCTCACAGATCCCATACCATCCTACAAGTCTGATGCCATCCCATGGGACTATGTTGCGGAATCCAGGAGAAAAGGAAAAGCAAAGATTGAAGAGACAAGTGCGGCACAAGGCATGACTAGAACTGACAGCTTATGTACCCACCAACATCACTAGTGGGGAGATGGCCAATGTGGTCGGGCAGGTACTAGAAAGCCATATAATCACCTTACATGAAGATGAGTTACCACCAGCAGGACTAAGTCACAACAGGGCATTACACATCACGGTGCAATTTGAGGATAAGTTCATCGCCAGGGTCCTAATAGATGGAGGATCCAGTCTTAACATATGACCACTAACTACTCTAAAAAGGCATGCACGAGATACATATGGGAAACATGAATGTGAAGGCGTTTGATGGATCCCAAAGAGCTACAATCGGTGAAATCAATCTCAACCTACATATGGGCCCGACATGGTTTGATGTCGAGTTCCAAGTGCTGGATATATCTGCTACCTATAACCTATTATTGGGACGACCCTGGATACATACCGTTGGGGCAGTGGCTTCTATTCTGCATCAGGCTGTGAAGTTAGGATGGAATTATCAGGAGGTTATTATCCATGGAGATGGAAGTAACCCCGTCTACACCAATCAGACCGTTCCAGTCATCAACAATAGAAAGAAGCTGGGTGAAGAGACGTACCATCGCATTGAGCGAGTCAACACAATTGAAAATGATCGATGGTGGAGTAACAAGATAGAAAGCATACTACTATGGACAGGGTATGGACCTGGGAAGGGTCTCGGCAAAAACCTTCAAGGGATCACCAAACCGGTACAACCGAAGCGTCATGGTACAACTTTCGGGCTTGGATATGAATATACTTGCCAAGAGTACCAGGATTGGTCGCCACTATGGCGTGGTCCTTATAATCTACTGGAACAACCGGTACCACCTCTGCATCAGACATTCCAACAAGCAGACATAATGTGGGTATCTGAGGAAGATGGAGTCTTAGCTGGCATGAGGAAGCTATTTCTAGATGAAGAATATATGGATTGCAGTGCGATAGTTGAGGAGGAGGAGGACGAGGAGGAAGACCTTATCATTCAAACCGTGGAGAAAGAAGCTATTCTCACGAACTGGACTAATGCACCATCCCGGGCCCGTCGAGTTCCAGGGAAGCTTGGCAAATTAGCATCAATTATTTTAAAATAGTTTGATCATTTAGGACATTTTCAGTATTTTGTTTTGAAATAATTACTCGAGTCATCGATCCGCACTTGTTGACGTTTCTAAAATTTTATTAATGCATTACTACTTTTCGTATTTATTATTATTCTCTACATTCTTTTCTTTCCTTACAGCATTATTATTACTTATCCTGATGAACCTACAACTGTCACATGTAATGAGACAGCGCAACATAAGGATAGTGATTCGGCTGATCTGGAAGATGATATAATACCTGAGGAAATCGTCAGAGAAGTGGAACATTTTGAAAACAAACCAAGGTCTAACTTGGACGAAACCGAGGCATTTAACTTAGGGGATTCTGAAACAGTCAAGGAAACACGCATAAGAATTCATCTATCACCGTCAGAGAAATAAGAGTACATCAGATTCCTAAAAGAATATGAAGATATCTTTGCATGGTCCTACGACGATATGACGGGTTTGAGCACATCCATAGTAGCTCACAAGCTACCCATTAATCCTGCGTGTCCACCAGTAAAGAAGAAGCTCAGAAATTTCAATCCGGATATGAGTTTGAAGATAAAAGAAGAAGTCACCAAGCAAATCAAAGCCAAGTTCTTAGAGTGGTCGAGTACCCGACTTGGTTGGACAACATTGTACCAGTTCCGAAGAAAGATGGGAAAGTTAGAGTATGTGTTGACTACCGAGATCTAAATAGAGCAAGTCCCAAAGATGATTTCCTGGTGCCCAGTATGCACATACTAATTGGCAATTGTTCCAAACATGAACTCAAATCCTTTGTATATTGCTTCGCAGAATACCATCAGATCTGGATGGATGAGGAGGATGCTCAAAAGACAGCCTTCATCATGTCGTGGGGAATATATTGTTATAAAATGATGCCATTTGTCCTGAAGAACGCCGAAGCCACTTACATGAGAGCCATGATAACCATTTTCCATGACATGATATACAAGGAGATAGAGGTGTACGTGGATGGCGTTATCATCAAATCCAAAAAGAGTATGGACCACATAGCATATCTGAGAAAATCGGCTTCGCGGGTACAATCTGAAACTGAATCGTGCAAAGTGTGCTTTCAGAGTCCACACTGGAATATTGTTAGGATTCATCGTCATTCATTGAGGGATTGAGTTAGACCTGTCAAAAGTCAAAACAATCCAAGACTTGCCACCACCGAAGAATAAGAAAGATGTGATGAGCTTTTTAGGGCGTCTCAATTACATCAACCGCTTCATAGCACAATCAACTGTGATATGTGAGCCGATCTTCAGGATGCTTAGGAATGATGCTGCAACAGGTTGGACAGAAGAATGCCAGAAAGCCTTCGACAAAATCAAGGAGTATTTATCTAAACCGCCCGTTCTGGTCCCACCAGAACCAGGAAGACCTCTGTTGCTTTATTTGTCTATATTGGATGGAGTTTTTGGCTGTGCTCTGGGACAACATAATGAGACTGGAATAAAGGAGCAGGCAATATATTATCTGAGCAAGAAATTCACACCATACGAAGCCCGGTACTCTTTGCTGGAACGTACCTGCTGTGCTTTGACATGGATAGCTTAGAAGTTGAGGCATTATTTCTGTGCATACATTACGTATCTCATATAGAGGATGGATCCGATGAAATACATCTTTCAAAAACCCATGCCTGCGGGTCAGTTAGCAAAGTGACAAATATTGCTGAGTGAGTTTGACATCGTCTATGTAACTCAGAAGGAGGTCAAAGGGCAAACATTAGCGGATCATCTGGCAGACAATCCCGTAGATGGAGAATATGAACCATTGAAAACGTATTTTCCAGATGAGGAGGTGTCATTTTTAGGAGAATATATCACCGAAGTATATGATGGTTGGAGAATGTTCTTCGACGGAGCAGCAAACTTCAAAAGAGTGGGTATCAGAGCTGTCTTGGT
This sequence comes from Nicotiana otophora, assembly GCA_000715115.1. NCBI lineage: Eukaryota > Viridiplantae > Streptophyta > Magnoliopsida > Solanales > Solanaceae > Nicotiana > Nicotiana otophora. The sequence goes on from AWOL01S0050036.1 coordinate 15,900, forward strand.
GTCAAAAACCGGCCAACACTATCCGGTATCCGCAAAACTCAGGTTGTCATGCACCAACAATATGGCGGAGTATGACAACACTTAGGTTGCCTGCATCTTGGGACTCCGGTTGGCCATTGACATGAATGTTCAGGAGCTGCTGGTAATCGAAGATTCAGATCTTCTGGTGCACCGAATTCTAGGAGAATGGGCTACAAAGAATAGCAAAATATTGCTATATTTTCACTATGTACAAGAGTTAATCAAGAAATTCACAAATATAGAATTCAAACATGTTCCGAGAATTTAGAATGGGTTCGCAGATGCATAGGACACTTTATCTTCCATGATACAACACCCAGACAAGAATTTCATCGATCCTATCCCAATAGGAATTCATAAGCAGCCACCTTATTGTGATCATGTTGAAGAAGAGAGTGATAGAAATTCGTGGTTCCACAACATCAAGGAATATTGGCAAAGGGAGAATATCCAGAGCACGCTACCCATACTCAGAAGCGCACGCTTCGAAGATTAGCCAATCATTTCTTTCAAAGTGGAGGAATTATGTATAGAAAGACTCCAGACCTGAGATTATTACGGTGTGTCTACGCCAAGGAGGCATCCAAATTGCTCGAGAAAATACATGTCAGAACCTGCGGACCGCACATGAATGGGTTCACCTTATCCAAAAAGATACTAAGAGCGGGATATTTCTGGATGACTATGGAAACAGACTGCATCAAGTATGTTCAGAAGTGCCACCAATGCCAGATACATAATGACATGAAACGAGTACCACCCAATGAACTTAATGCAACCAGTTCGCCTTAGCCTTTCTCGGCTTGGGGTATGGATGTTATCGGCCTGATTGAACCCGCTGCTTCTAATGGGCATAGATTCATTCTAGTGGCCATAGACTACTTCACAAAATGGGTTGAAGCCGCATCTTACAAAGATGCAACTCAGAAGGTCGTAGCAGATTTTGTTCGGGACCGCATTATTTGTCGGTTCGGAGTACCAGAGTCAATCATCACTGATAATGCTGCCAATCTCAACAGTGATCTGATGAAGGCCATGTGTGGAACCTTCAAGATTAAGTATAAGAATTACACAACATACAGGCAGCTAATGAACGGAGTCGTAGAAGCCACTAACAACAACATCAAGAAGATATCGAGGAAAATAGTAGATAATTATAAATAATGGCATGAGAAGCTACCATTTTCTCTGCTCGGGTATCGTACCACGGTTCGCACATCAACTGGGGAAACTAATTACCTATTGGTTTATGGTACTAAAGCAGTTATTCTTGCCGAAGTAGAAATCCCTTCTTTAAGAATTATAAAAGAAACTGAGCTCAACGATGAAGAATGGGTACAGAGCCGCTACGAACAACTAGCTCTCATTAATGGGAAAAGAATGAATACGGTATGTCACGGTCAACTCTACCAGAACAGGATGGAAAGAGCTTTCAACAAAAAGGTCAGACTAAGACAATTCACAACGGAACAATTTGTGCTAAAGCGAATCTTCCCAAATCAAGATGAATCCAAGGGGGAGTTTTCTCCCAATTGACAGGGTCCCTATATGGTTCATCGGGTACTAACAGGAGGAGCACCTTGCAGAAATGGATGGAAAAGTTTAGCCAAAACCTATCAACTCAGACGCAGTCAAGAGATACTATGTTTAGGATTATTTGCACTTCTTCATTTGATGTAACTACGTTTGACCTGATTCCTGTTTAAGAGGGGATATGTAGGCAGCCCTGTGGGTTCGGTCACATCTTAATAAATTCTTCAATTTCCCATGATCAGAAACTGGGGAAAGATCGCAAGTTCAGTCGTCTTCATCGTGTGTGGAACAACCAAAAAGTATTATCAAAAGTATGCATTTAAACTGGGGCAAAATTTTGAGGAAGCAAGGAAGTTGCAATGTCTCTAAATGTGTCACAATCACCGGTTTATCTAAATTATTTTATCTTACTATAATACGTTTTAAACAACTATATCCTTGAAAATAATTTATCAAATGCATTCATTATTTCAAAAAGTTTGTTTCTGTGACAGCCAAAGGTTACCCAGGGTCACTCAAGCAGAACCTCAAGACAATAAGGCAAAGCGAGAAGTCAAGAGCACGTATCAACTTTCCCCCCGCAAAACTCACGATTTTTCTTTGTATGCGGGCACAATGAACACAACAGGAATATTTGCAAATACATACATATAGCAAAATAACTGTCTTCACAACGACGAAGTTGCCAAACGCAAACACATCAAGCTAAGAAATACTTTACTCTCTCGCAGCTATTCATTGCTTTTCTTGCATTAGACTAAGAACTGTCTCTATTCCTTGCATGAGGCCAAGCATTGCCTCCATTATTGCATAAGTCTATGCATTGCCTTTCTTTGCATGAGACTAAGCCATGTCTCCATTCCTTGCATGAGGCTAAACATGGCCTCCATTCCTTGCATGAGGCTAAGCATTGCCTCCATTATTGCATAAGGCTAAGCATTGCCATTCCTTGCATGAGGCTAAGCATGGCCTCCATTCCATGCATGAGACTAATCATTGTCTCCTTTTCTTGCATGATTCTAAGCATTGCTTCCATAATTGCATAAGTCTAAACATTGCCTTTCCTCGCATGAGACTAAGCATTGTCTCTTTTTCTTGCATGAGGCTAAGCATTGCCTCCATAATTTTATAAGGCTAAGCATTGTCTCTGTTTCATGCATGAGGCTAAGCATTGCCTTTTCTTTGCATAGGACTAAACACTGTCTCCGCTACACTACATAAGGTTAAGCATTATCCCTTTTTTCGTATAGGGCTAAGCACTGCCCTCATCTCACACAAAACCAAGCCTTGTCTTATCATGTTCTCTCCTATAACCAAGCATCACCTATTTCTTTTATCAAATGATCAATACCGCCATGTCTTTGCATTTCATGGGCTGAAACATCGCCACATTGTCCAAAGGCGTCATAGTCCGAAGGCATTATCCTCATAGCCGGGAAACACCATTCCATGGCCTAAGGATCTCTCGATACTGCACATCATTATTCAAAGGCGTCATAGTCCATAGCCACCATCCTCATGGCCCAAGGACACCATTTTATGGCCTATGAATTTTTTATCATATGCTTCATGGCCCAGGACGTCATGGTCTAAGAACATCATCCCCAGCGTCCAAATACAACCTTCATGGTCCAAAGGGAATCTGCATCATATTTAAATAACCTATATATATTCGTGTGCACAATGTTTTGAGTTTTTCAAGTAACTCGAGAGGTAACCGTTCTGCAAACAGGATAAATCTTCGCTCCGTTTCCGTTTACATCCTTTGACTACCTCAAACGTAACTGACATTGCCTACCTTTTAATCTTTGACCGTTCACATATATGCCTCATGATACACCTGTAACGTTCATTTTTCATTCATGACTCCGCTTACGATACTATCCTACCTAGAAAAATCCTTTTCAAAACATACAACCACTCTTATAACAATTCCATCGGTTTCGCTCGCAGTTGGATCCAGAACTACAAACGGCCTGATTCCCGTAACACCAGAGATATGTAGGAAACTCAAGAACCAGGGTTCGACCCCCATTTTTTCAAATCACACCATTCCCCACTCAATTCGGACAAAATAGGTCATTATTGCTCTTTACCCGACAACTCTTTCATCATTCTCGGATAAAGATGGGCAGTTGTTGATACGTCCTCATATTTTAAATAAGAATATATACTTTCAAAATTTTATTTTTTGCATCATTAATTAATTTACAAGATTTATGAGCATTTTTCTATAATTGTACATAAGTTTCAAGCTTTAAAATTGATTTTCTCGCATTTAAATTACTGAAATATTTATTGATTACCTCTTTAAATTATTTCAGGATGACTTAATCATCCAATTATTATTTGCGTTCATATATATATTTTAAATATTGTTTACTTTATTTTATATAATTATATTAGTATTTTTAGGCTATTTACACAATCTTGCAATAATAGCCTGTATTTTGCAATTTATTGCATTTGTCATTTTATTCAAGGTCAAAATGAGATTTTATATTTTTTATAATCTTCTACTATTGTTTTAAAGTATTAAGTTGCATAAATAGTATTTTTATATTTTTATTAAATTATTTCCCCCTAATCTCTTATTGTAAAATTTGGCCAAAATTAGTTCGGACCAATTAAAGTCCAAACAAACTAGCCCATCCTAATCAATCCCCTAAAGCCCAACACAAAATGACCTAATAGGTCTGCCCTAGTCAAAAACCCGAACTAACTCATTTAAACCTCAGTCTTTGATCAAAAGCGATCAAGGGCTCACAACACCTTACATTCTTTCCTTATATCCCCTCACCCAAACCCTAATCCCCATTTACCTTCAGTAGCCGCCTCTCAAATACTCCATCCTTCAGATACCCTAGACGTTTTCTTCAATCTTCTCCGAATCCGATCAGATCATAATTTCCTTCTGTGATTTCTTACCTTTTACGCGTTACCTCATTGTAACTTACATGATTATGGTATTACATAGTATTTGCCCTATTTTTGGCAAGTACCAATCTTCCGAATCAAGCACAATCATCACTAGCTCCTCAAGATTCAGACGATTCTTCGTCTATATATATTTATGGAGAGATTATACGGGTTCGATTCAGTGAGATTCTTGACTATCCATCATGAACTAAGTTTACCTAATTTTTCTCCTAATCTGATTCTAATTTGATTTTGCATGCTATTATTTCCTTAATTTAATTTGATTTACTGTGTTTCCTTGTTTGTTTGTTCAATTTCTATTACTATATAAACCCTTCCCATAATCCCATTTAACGTACCTTAATCATTGTTATTCTCTCACTCTCACGTGTTCTAAATTATTCTGAAACTTGGGCGCTTGGCCGGCTAAAATCCAAGGCCACCAGAATCCTCTCTATCTATCTCCCTAGTGTGAGCACTGCTCGGGGCTCGTTCGAAGCTCCTATGAACTCTGATGCACTAGGGTTTGGAGTTTTTGCTATTGTTCTTACTTTGCTACTGGAGCTTGGTGATTCTCCTCTATTTGTTATTAAATCTGCAAACTGGTAAGTGTTCAAACTCTTGTAAGTATATTTCTTTCATGTTTGTGTTCATGCTTATGAATATCTGCGTTATGTGGGCCTTTCTTAGCCAATATCATATTGTGCAGACCTTACTTTGAATTTCTTCTGTAATCTTTCATCAGAACTTGTATAAATTTGCATATGTTAATTCATGTTTAGTTAATTTGGAAGAATTCTGGTTCGTTATGCTTGTTTGATGTTGTCGTGTTTATGTATGCTTAAATTCCTACATTGACCATTTAGTATCGAACCCTTTCTCATACCTCACTTTAAACATTTGTACTGAAACACCTATGGAATTAATGTCTACCTAGAATTTGCCTTAATATGTCTCTTTCTGCTGAACCGTTTATATGAATTTTATTGTTACCTTGGAAATTAATCCCTGACCATCCCATGTTACAACATTGTCTTAATATCTACCCTAAATATGTTTCTCTGCTATCTGTAACTCTGATGATTGTATTCCTTTCTTTTCCCTCTTCTCTTATGTATGATAGACTGATAGGAGTCCTGATGTATGCTTGTCCTGTTAATGTTTAGTTGATCTATTCTTTTATTCACCATAAGTTTCTTTGGAATCTTTGTGCTATGATCAATGCTCATCATATTAAGTTTCATGTTCAACCAAATGATATGTTGGCCAAACTGTGCCACTAATCTGTTGTTATGCTATTTGTAAACATATTCTCATTAGACCATCATGTTAAAACCTTCATGTGAAATCTATACTTTACTTGTTTCCTACCTATGATTATGCTAGATTGTCACTTGAAGTTCTTTAGGTTGGTCCTGAATCTTGCTTTACTTTGAAACTCTATGTGGAGTGTCTTGCTAACTCATGTTGCTCAATATTGTAACTTGAAATAATTTTTTTTGGGAAATACAAACATGAACCTGCCTGACATATGTCTCATGTGCCTTCCAATTTAATGTTATCTTGTCTATGTGCCTTTGGCTAATAGCTGCTGATAGCTATAGCCTTAATAACTGAGTGTGAGGACTCAGAGTTTTTCTTAACAAATTCAGTGAGTAGTTGTTTAGTTAAGTTGTTTATCTGCCACTATTGGGCGAGTGAATCCTCCACTTCTGCCTGGTATAGGTCTATATATGAGTTTGAAGCTTGTAATTGGTATACTTTAATACTTGAGTCAAGTTTGGGGCCGGATTTTGCTGCTTGTGCGAAGAATGAGCTTGTTGAAGGCCCTGGCAGTACTGGATTATCTTTTTTTGGGTCTGTTGTTGGGCCTACTATTTTTTCTTGTGTAATATTTATACTTATATTCATTATTTGGGCCTATAATAATTTTTAAATAAACAATTGGGGTGTTTGTGAAATTGAAAAAACGAGTATATTCTAATGCTTGCATAAAAGGGTATAAAACGTGCCTATAGGGTCTATGTGATCTACTTGTTATTCTGTCCAACTTGCCATATACGCTATTTGGTATCATGTATTGTACACTAGTAGAAACCATGTCTATAGGGAATCACACACTCACTCACCTTGTCTATTATCAGAAGCATGAGTTTGAATGCTTACTTGTTCCCATATCCACTGCAGTGTACTTACTAGATAACATGCCTATAGGGTTATATTAATTTATGCTCTGCTAATCCTCATCTAAATACCATGTCTATTGGGTTTTAATTGATTCACTAATCGACTGCTGATGTTGTTTTATTGCTACGCTTACCTAGATAACATGCCTATATGAATAAGTGGTAAATCTGCCAACTATTATTAGAACCTAGCTATAAATACTGCTACTCATTTAGAAAGCATGCCAATAGGATCAAACGAGAGTAATTATGAGTTTTTCGATGGATATCACTACCCCCTTACACAAATCACTTAGAGCTCATGCTCATAGGTTTTATGATTTTAATCTGTCATCTCAGTAACCTAAATACCAGTACTGCCATGAGACCGTTTTGTAAACTGAGTGGTCACTTAGAAACCTTGTCTATAGGTTTAAAGCAACACCTCGAATTTGAAACTGCCCATAATTTAAAATCAGCTCGCGTGCATTTGTTGTTATGTGTTGAGGCTAACTTGGCCCTTAATTGTCTTTACGTGAAGTCCTATCTGTTTTGAATATCGCTTAGTTTTTACCATTTTGAGAAACATAAGTAAAGTCTAGAACCACCCAAATAGTAGGTCCAAAGCCTCCTAGACTATAGGCATGGGACGGGTAGTGCATGCATTGGACACGACTTAGAACTGAATTAGAACTCTTTAGGTAAACAACTTCAACATAGTAATCAAGTAGCAGGAGATGATAGTCTGTGCCCCCTGAATAATATGAGCAACTCCTATCTAAAGGGAGTTGCGAAGTTTTATTTATGTTGTACGGGGTGATCCTTTAGGCTAAAAAACTTAGGACCCCCCTTTTCCTTTACACTTAGTCATTTAATATAGACCGTTATAGTCGTATCCTTGTATTACTTAAGCATAGTACCAATTCCTATTGCATTATAATGATACTCTTCGACTTTTATATTTCTCTTTGTTATTTGATCACCTAGCCTAATCCACATAGTCTTAAGTTCGGTCAGGACCCACAGTTGTAGACCTCGAAGAGTGCCTAACACCTTCTCTTTGAGGTAATTTGAGCCCTTACCGATCTTTGGTAGCGTTGACTAGTCAAACAGATTTATTTGTATAATAGGTGCCCTAACGCACCTTAAAAAACATTAGGTGGTGACTCCTCTCTTTTAATACTTCCTTAAAAGATTTGTCACACGTCAAAGCCCGATTTCGCGAGAAAAAAAGGGCGATCATAACAATAGAAATAAACCAAAACCAAAGGTCTACTAGTGTGTGCCAAGACCTAGTGTCACAAGTGTATGAGCAACTAGTAGAATATACAAAAGAATACTAGTCTACTATCACAAGTGAAATAGATAGAAAATACAAGCAAAAGAAATACTCCGCCTGCTGCAGAAGGGCAGCTCACCGCGAAGTCTCCGTAAAATATTGCTTGGTTAAATCCAATTTTTATCAAAACCCTAGGTTTTTACCTAAACCCATAATTTTCACTAATTTACATGTTATAATCTACCTATAAACTATGTATTAAACTTTACATTGTGTAGAAATTACTTACCTAAAAATGTTAGATGAAATTCCCTCTCTAAGAGCTCCAAGAATCTCCCAAACAATGGAATAAATGAGCTAAATATATCTAAGTTACGCATTAAATGAAGGTTCTTCCTTCTGCGATTTTCGAACCTGTGGAGGGACTTCCGCTTCTGCAGGACCGCTTTTGCGGTTAAAAGTCCGCTTACGCGGAACACGCCAGGCCTCTGGCCCATCGCACTCGCGGCCACGTCTCGCATCTGCGAACCCGCTTTTGCGGAAGATTCACCCTATCTGTGGTCCAGGCCTGGCCAGCCTCAGGCCACTTCTACAATCTCCAACTCGTTTTTACGAGCTCGCACTTGTGGCCATAGCCTCGCAGGTGCGATTACACAAGAAGTCTGGTGCTTCAGTGGATGCTTCCGAAGTCTAATTTGGTTTGAGCCTCGTCCAATTAACACTCGGGGCTCCCATGGTCCTGCCCGAATATACCAACAAGTTTGAAATTGTAAAATGCACTTGCTCAAACTCTCGGAATGCACCAAACAATATTACAAATAAGAATCACACCCCCAAACCAATTGAACCAAAAATATGAACTTCAAGTTCTTCAATTTACTCCCAATGCACCGAAACATATTTAAACTACTCGGAATGACACCAAATTTTGCGTGCAAGTCTTAAATGACATTACGGAATTATTTCCTATCTCAAATCTTATTTGGACCTCGATATCACCAAAACCTACTCCAAATAAAATTTTGAAAGAACTTCAAAACCTTCAACGAACCAAACTTTACTATTAGGCGCTGAAACGCTCCCGGGTCGTCCAAACCCCGATCCGAACATACGCCCAAATCCGAAATCGTCATACGAACTTATTGTAACCATAGAATCCTCATTCAAAGGTTGTTTTATTGAAATGTTGACCGAAGTCAAACTTAACCTTTTTAGCGAACCTTAAAGAACCAAGTGTTCCGATTTCAAACCAAACCCTTCCAAATCCCAAACTAATCATCCCCGCAAATTATAAAATAGTAAAAGCACGTACGAGAAGTCTTATTTAGGGGAACGGGGTTATATAAGGCAAAACGACCGGTCGGGTCGTTACAGTATGTGTTATGGTTAGGTCATTGTGGACTTTCGGAGGGTTATTTATCTATTTGTGGGTGACCTAAGTTTATTTGAGGCCCATTGGTAGGACCATTGAGGATGTGTATTCTACACCAGGTCGGATTGGTTGGCTCCTTACTGCTATTATTGAAGGATGTGTCATTCAGTTTGAGTTGAGCTTATTCGTGTTCTGATATATTCTGTGAGTTACCCTTCTATGCTACGAGGGGATGTAATTCTTTGGTTATATGCACACATGGTGCGGTTCTATTTGGGCCTTAAAGCAGAACATGAGCGAGATGGGTATTAGGATGTTGAATGATTGATTACGCATTGGTTATGTTCTTTCTGGACTCTGGTATTGTGTCATTTGTTTCTCCATGGTTATGGTCACGCACCTTGGATACTTGATGTCGAATTGCACATGGTTGTTGATTTTGGGCATGGTGGAGTGAGGTATTTCATATGGCCCGGTGTTTGGATGGGGTCATACATTGCAGTAGAGTTATGTTGACATATGATCTTTTGTGATTGATTCGGGTGTCTTGGTTCTACTATGTATGATGGTCTCATAGCATTGCGGTTGTGGTGGTACTTGTTGAGCACAGTTTTCTCATTTGAATCATTTTTCATTTTATTGGGTGCATTAAGTTAGTGCGTATTGCACTAGAAAAAAATTAGAATTAGCTACGAAAGTCGTAGCTAATTTATCGCTAAAATACTCATAGCTAGCAGAATTTCTTGATAATCTGTTGCTAATCCATCGCTAAATAAGATTAGCAACGGATTTTTCTGTTTAGCTACAGAATTGGACCGTCGCTAAAACCTGTGTTTTTAGTAGTGTTGGTGCACGGATTGCACGATTTGTGGCTCTAGGTTGTATTGGTTTTGTATGTCAATGGAATATTTGTGTTTGGTGAGATGAGGTCATTGGATCTAGAATGGGTACTATCGGATTTTATTGCAATATATATGGAGGATTTGGCTTTGGTTACTATCAGATTTCATTGCAATATAATATTGGAAGTCGGCTTAGGATTTAGCTTTGGTTCTGACTGGACAAGATAGGGCTCCATGACCTGTTTGATATGATAAGTGGTTCTGAGTTTCTGCATGTATCTTTCATCATTGGCAGTATGCGAAGGTTTTAGAATGGGGTTTTGTTCGATATGAGGTTTATTACCGGTATTGGGTTGTTTTGAGCAGCTATTCTCATTAAAAGTTATTGCTATAAGTATTTGAGTTATGTAGTATATCATGTGATTGTGTCTTGGGTTATAGTTATTCTTGATGCAGCTTATTCAGGCTTATGCAATGTGTAGATGCGAGATTCAGGACTTATAGGAAATTCTGGATGTTGGAAATTGGAAACTAAGGTTTATGGGCTAGGTTGAATTAAGAATATTTAGTTTGGTTATGTCATCAGGCTTATATGAATTAGGATGACATGGGATCACCCCTGGGTATGTGTATGGTAAGGTTACACAACGGTTTGATGGCCTTGGAACGACTCTTGGCACTTTCGAGGACGAACGTATGTTTAAGTGGGGAGAATGTAACGACCTGACATGTCGTTTTGAGTATTTGCACTTCGCTCGATAGTTTGAGGGAATGAGTAGCTTCGTAGGATGTATTATGACTTGTGTGAATCATCGGTTTTGGTCTCAGGTTATTTGGGATCGATTTGGAATAATGAATTTCATGATTGAAGCTTTACGTCGGAAAAGTTGACCAAGTTTGAATTTTTAGTATTTGACCTCGAATTGGAGTTTTTTTGGTTCCTTTAGGTCCGGATGATGATTTTGGACTCGGGGGTATGCCCAGATTTGCATTTGGATATTTCTAGAAGGTCGCGACTTGGCGAAAGTTGAAAACTTGAAGGTTTGGAAAATTCATAAGTTTGACCAGGAGTTGACTTTGAGGATATCAGATTCGGATTGTGGTTCTGAGAATTGGAATAGCTTTGTTATGTCATTTGGGACTTGTGTTCAACATTTGAGTTCATTCCAAGTTTATTTGATATGTTTTGGCGCGCGTTTTGGATGTTAAAAGTTCAAAAGTGTATTAAGTTTTATTTGAAGTGTGATTCATCTTTTTGATGTTGTTATGCATTATTTGAGGCCTCGAGTATGTCCGTGTTATGATATGGGACTTATTGGTATATTCGGACAGGGTTTTGAGAGGCTCGAATGAGTTTTGGATGAGGTTCAGATTATTTTGTCGCATGTTGCAGATTGCTAAGGCTGTTGGCTCTAGTATAACCGCATCTGCGGAATATTGATCATAGAAGCGACTACACTGATGCAGGGTTCTCTTTGCAGAAGCAAAAATGGGCTTTGTTTGGATCTATCGTAGATGCGAAAGTTGGGGTGCATCTGCGATCCCGCAGAGGCTAGGAAAAAGTCGCAGATGCGACGAGATACGCAAAAGCGTGAGTGGTTTATCGCATCTGCGTGTGCGCAGAAGCGGGGAAAGTTCTACAGGTGCGAAGGCTGGTCTTCAGAGGGCTTCGCAAAAGTGTGATTTTACCGCTGAATCGAAGGTCGCCAATGCAACAATATGACCTCATATGCGGAAATGCTGGGCAGATTTTATACATATCGAGGGTTGGCCATTTTTATCACATTGAGCTATAGACTTCGGAATTGGGCGATTATTGAGGCGCTTTTCACCACATGGATTGGGATAGGTGTTCTCAACTCGGTTTTGATTATATTTCATGAATATATCTTTGATTTTGGCATTTGGATTATGAATTTTAAAGAGAAACTGGGGGGTTTGCCTAAAATTTCATAAAGGGTATTTTTAAGTTTTAAATATCGATTCGTAGTCAGATTTGAGTGAAACTAGTATGGTTGGACTCGTAATTGAATAAATTTTTGGATTTTGTGAGGTTTGTTGGGTTTCTAGGTGCAGGCCTCAGATCGATGTTTTGGTTGAATTTGGGCTTTTGATTAAAGATTTGACCTTTATCATTAGGAATTATTTCCTTAGGCATTATTTGATGTATTTGAGTTGCTTTTGGCTAGTTTCGAGTCGTTCGGAGTTCAGTACACACATGATGGAATTTGTGGAGCATTGTTTGGCTTGTTCGAGGTAAGTAACACTTCTAAACTTGGTACTTAGGGTATGAAATACTGAATTATGTGTTATGTAATTGATGTGAGGTGACGTGCATGCTAGGTGACATCCGTGTGGGCGTGTATCATAGGAATTTTGATTTAGTCGATTCCATGGAGCTATGTATCTATCTTATCTGAACAGTTTTACTGTAATCTATGTGTTAGAGCACTTGAGCATTAATTTATGCTAGAAGTCATGTTTAGGCTATATGTTGGTACTATTGAGACCACAATGCTCGTTCTTTGATGTTGAGTTATTTGCTTAATTGCAGTTATCTACTCAGTCGCATTCATTATTACATATCATGTCTCAGTCTCTGTTATCGTATATTGCCACATCTCATATCATTGATTTGGGCTGCTTAGCATGAGTGTTGTGAGCTGGAGAGACTGGAGTGATTGATGACTGAATGTGGTCGATGGCCTGTTGCGAGTGATATTTATGCGATCGGGCTGCACTCCGCAACAGACTTTATTTATTCATTCCAGGATTTGGATTATTATAGTGAGCACAGTTGTTATTGATCTTTGGGCTAGATATGCCCTTGAATCATTTGCATTAGGTTGAATATGCCCTGGATTTATTTACATTTGGGCTGGATCTGCCCTGTACAGTATTGAGTGACTGAGTGTGAGTATTTACTTATGTTTGGGCTGGATCTTCCCTAGGTTGGATCTGCCCTATACAGTTGTGACTGATTGAGCGTGCTGAGTATTGAGCATGATGAGTAAGAATACGAGACAGTGAGATTGAGTTCTCTGAGAGTGCGAGTACATGATTTCATCATTGAGATGCATTGCTTTTGACATGCATACTTGGCATACGACATAGAGATGCATTCATGATTTCACTTGCACATCGACATGTAGGTATAGATATGTACTTTCCTCATGATATCTGAAAATGAAACACCTTAATTATTGTTGAAAGATTTTTGGGAAAAATCACAGTTTTTAGACTTACTCGTATCTTTGGTGATTTGGTGAAACGAATTGAGTTTTACTGACATCTTTGAAAAGCATGCCTATTTTCCCATAATTTTGAATGAGTTGAGCATCATATCTCTGAGTTATTCCTTGTACCATTTTTATTATGTTGTTATGAATTGTAGCTGGGTATTGGAGTTGGACTCTGACCCTTGTCCCAGCTCGTCACTACTTTCAACCTAAGGTTAGGTCTGTTACCTATTTAGTACATGGGGCCTGTTGTACTCATACAATACTTCTAGACCTTGCGTGTAGATGTTGGATGTTGATGTGGCTGCGTACAGTGGGAGCTGGATTTGAAGATGTACTTGTGTTCCAGTTATGGCTATCACTTGTCCTTGGTAGCATTAGATTCGGATTCTGTTCATATACATTTCAAACATATGTTGTAATTATTTCAATTCAGTTTTGTAAAAATCTAAATCATAGAAGGTCATAATTTGTATTACTAGTCCTTGGGAAATGTGTAAAGGTTCAATTATTTTATCATTCATTTGTCTCAATAAATTTCATTAATTTGGATAATTGTTAATTGGCTTACCTAGCGGGTTGAGTTAGGTGCCATCACGACTAGTTAGATTTTTGGTCATGACAAGTTGGTATCAGAGCCCTAGATTCATAGGTTCTACGAGTCATGAGAAACTATCTAGTAGAATCTTGCGGATCGATATGTTGACGTCCATACCTATCTTCAAGAAGCTACAGGGAATTTAGGATAAACTTCCCATCTTTCTTTCCTTACCATGCGGTAAAGATTCAGCTTGAAGCGTAACTCTTTGAATGTGATGTCCCGATAGGTCATCTTGAGTTTTAAACCCTAATTCTGTGTTTCAAAATCTCAAATACCTCATTTTAGCCTTTCTCGATTTGCGTGCTCAGTCCGTGTCTTCTTCCCAAGGCTTTTACGTTAAAAATTGGCAAAATACGAAATATTTCCTTCAAAATCCATTTGACTTGACTTCGGTCAAATATTTGAGCTAACAGCCCGTATCCGTGCTATAGCAGTACCGGTGAGTCCGTATCGTGATTTGGGACCTAGGCATATGTCCAGAATCAAATTCGGAGGTCCCTAGCTTGAGTTATGGCTTTTTGTCAAAATTTGAAGTTTAAAGGTTTAATGAATTTAAAGGTTTGACCAATATTTGACTTTGTTAATACCGGGTATGTATTTTTGATCGCATGAGCGAGTTTTGGACTTGTGTGCATATTTAGTTTGGAGCCCCGAGGGCTCGGGTGTGTTTCAGATAGGCTACAAATGGTTTAAACTTACAAAATTTCTAGTTTCTTGAGCTTCTGTTGTACCTGGTGTCATGTGCTTAGCGATCGTGAAGCCGTTCTCGCAATCGGAAGGGGAGTTTAGGATAGGGGAGATTTTCTTCATCACGAATGCGATAGTTGGGTCGCGAACGCGGAGTGTTGGGGGTTTTACCCTCCGCGAACACGACCAGCTTCTCGCGAACGCGTAGGCTTGGGACCTTGTGGGGGGGAGGGATTTGACCATTACTCTTCGTGAACGTGGCACAAGGCACGCGAACATGTAAGAAAGTTGGTGTCAGCTTACGCGAACGCGAAGGGTATCTCGCGTACGCGTAGGCTAATTAAGATGCTGCTTCGCGATCGCGCCAGGCCCTTTGCGAACGCGAAGAAGGCCTGACGCCCTGTGATTTAAATGTTCAAAAAATGGGATTTCTCCCATTTTTCATAAACCCTCCATTAGAGCTCGGCCTAGAGGCGATTTTGAAGAGAAAACTCAACACCAATTCATAGGTTTGTACACTTTAACTTATTTTCTTCCATTTCATACATCACCTGTTAATTTCTAGCCCTAATCATTGTCCTTCCATGGTAGAAAACTAGGGATTTAGGAAGAACTTGGGGTTTTTGAAAATTAGGGATTTAGACTTCAATTTGAGGTCGGATTCCGAAACTAATTATATAATCGGGCTCGGTAGTGAATGGGTAAATGGGTTTTGGTCTGAACCTCAGGTTTTGACTAAGCGGGCCCAGGGTTGATTTTTGAATTTTAGGGAAAAGTGTGGAAATCCTAAATTTATGCATTTTAATTGATTCCTTTAGCAATATTTGACATTATTGAGTCAATTGTGGTTAGATACGAGTGGTTTGGAGGTGGATTCTAGGGGAAAGGCCCCGGTATAGCTCTGAGTTTGATGCGGAGTGAGGTAAGTGTTGAGTTTAACCTTGATTTTAGGTAATAAGCAACCCTCTGACTATGTGCTATGTGAATTTCATGTGTTGCGGCGTATAATGCAAGGGGACGAGTGCTTATACGCTGCTGAATTACTTGTTTCCCTGATTTTCCGCTTTTCTTTAATTATCTCCTTCCTTGCCTTAACTGTTATATGCTCTAAATGCCTTCCATGCTTTATTTGGTACTTGTTAATCATTGTTTCTCCTGTTAAAAATGTTACACATTTCCATGCTTTCATGACTCGTTGTTATTGCCTTAATTGACTTACTTGCACCTTTTAATTGTCATTTACCGGACTTGTCTTGCTGTGAAATATTACATATGTGAGTCCTCAATTTGGTACGAGGCTTCCTTTCTGATTCAGCTTCATATTCGTCAATCGTAGAGGTTCGTGTGATTTGAGTTATTGATTTGATTGTACTCGATGCATATTTAAGATTAATATGGTGGGATCGGGTTGCACGCTGCAACAGGTGAAATAAGGGTGAAGATATGGTGGAACAAGGGTGAATATTTACAGATATATTGGAATCGGGTTGCGCGCCGCAACATATATTTATTTATGATTGTTGATGTTATTATGGTGGAATAAGGAAGGATTGTGTTGTACGGTGGGATCGGGTTGCGCACAGTAACAACCTATGTCTTTCTATTTCCCTGTAGTGTGTTGGTTTTCGGTATTTTTCAGACGAAACTCTAAGGATTGTAATTCTGATTGTTACTGGTTTTTCTTTGAGGATTTAGCTATTATCTTTAGTTAACTGCCTTATTTCGTTCTGTATTTTCCTTTCCGATCTTTATTTTATACTGCGTACAGGTTATAGTGTAAGTGACCCATCTTAACCTTATCATTACTTCTTCGAGGTTAGGATTGGCACTTAAAAAATACATGGGGTCGGTTGTACTAATACTATACTCTGCACTTCTTGTGTAGATTTTGGAGTCGGTCCTAGTGGCGGTCATTAGCGTGCTCGGTTGCCTAGCTTGCGGAGACTTGAGGTATAACTGCTCATCATCCACCGCTCCTAGAGTCCCCTTTCCTTTTTATTAGCTGTGTATTTTGCCTCAAACAGTTCATGTTTTATTCAGACCCTTATTTGTACTATTCTAGTAGCTCGTGCAATTGTGACACCGAGTTCAAGGTTGTATTAAATATTGCAATTGTTGTGGCTTCCGCATTTTCACTTTAGATTATTATAGTTATTTCATTTCTTTCTATCATTTATTTTGAACTATTTATAATTGATGAATTATTCTAGCGTTGGCTTGCCTAGCAAATGAAATGTTAGGCGCCATCACAATCCCGATGGTGGGAATTTTGGGTCTTGACAAGTTGGTATCATAGCACTAGGTTACATAGGTCTCATGAGTCATGAGCAAGCATAATAGAGTCTGGAGGATTGGTACGGAGACGTTTGTACTTATCTTCCAAAGGCTATGGAGTTTAGGAACAATTTCACTTATATTCTTCTCTGTCATGCGATTTTAATCTACCATTGATGATTGAACTCTTCTATTCTTGATCTCTCGCAGATGGTGAGAACACGCACTGCATCTTCAGCTTGACAACAGTCGGAGCAACGAGGGGCATATGTCGAGGTCGAGGTCGCGCCATAGGCCGATGCAGAGGCAAAGCTCAGCCTAGACTTGAGTAGCCGCACCAGAAATGGAGCCTCGGGTAGACTTTGATGAGGCGGTTCTAGCGCAGACTATACATGGTGGACCAGCTCAGGTCCCAGAGGGGTTCATCGCCACCCCAGTGCTTCAGGACGCTCTATTCCGTTTGGTGGGCCTTATAGAGAGTGTGCCCAGGCCGGTACATTTCCTGTGGCACCAACCATCTCTCAGGATGGGGGAGGAGCACATAATCCCACTACTCACACTCCAGAGTAGATGGCTCACCAATATCATACACCAGCGGCCCCGCCAGTTGGGGTAGTTTAGTCGGTTGTTGCGTCACAGGTCGGTGATAGGCCCGCCATGTATTCTGAGGGCTTATTCAGGTTAGACAAGTTTACCAAGCTCTTCCCAGTTCACTTCAGTGGTGCACCTTATGAATACCCACAGGATTATCTTAACTGCTGCCATCAGGTGCTGCAGAGCATGAGTATAGTCGAGACCAATGGGGTCGATTTTGCTGTGTTTCAGATGATGGGTTCTGCCAAGAAATGGTAGAAGGATTATGTATCTACCAGACCAGCTGGATCGCCTGATTTTACTTAGGACCAGTTCTCTTAGATATTTCTAGAGAAGTTTCTTCCTATCACACTGAGGGAGGATTACTGTAGGTAGTTTGAGCCTCTCCAGCAGGGCAGTATGTCAGTCACTCAGTACGAGACTCGTTTTGCAGATCTAGCTGATCATGCCCTTATCTTTCTTCCTACTGATAGAGAGAGGTTGAGGAGGTTTATTGATGGACTCATTCATCATGGGGGTGAGATTTCCTTTCAAACGGCTGCTAATGTTGCTAGGCGGATAGCGATGGTTCTTGCATAGAAGTAAGGCTGACATGTGGGCCGGTCTAAACGGTCCCGGTCCCGGTCCTAGATCGGTCCCTAAATAAACGAATCTACCGGTCCCAGTCTAAACGGTTTTTTTATAGGAACCGGCCTGGGACCGAGCACACGAACTCATGGTCCCGAGCTAAATGGGCCGGTCCCGTAGGCTAAGTGGGCTAACGGCTAAAATATTGATTTTTTTAAAAACATTATATAGAAATTAGAGACAAAAAGATGTTAAAAGGCAATGCCTTGTAAATTTACTATAGAATTGTGACCTAAATTGTTTAATTCAAATTTAAAGATGAAAATATTGTATAGAGATATTCAAAGCAATGCCTTGTAATGTTATTATAGAATTAAAAAAACATGGCAATATCTTTCTTTAGTCTACCTCCCCCCTATGGAATGAGCACAACAAGATGGTAATACCACCGTTGAGAAGAAAAAGAAACTAATCAAAATGTGCTACTATTTTTTTATCATACAAGTTATATGGTATCTCTTACAAACTTCATAAATCCTTCAAGGTTCGGAGGAATTTCCGTTGGTGGTGACGAAACATTAGCTTGGCTATCGTCGCTACCATTGTCGGGCGAAGCAGCATCCACCACAAGTTCAACTAACATTTCTTCATAAGCTTCGTCTTCCTCTGGTTGTGATTCAGCAAGTCCAAAATTTCTTCTTTCCAAACGGATCCAATCTCTGAAAAGTACTGATTTTTCCAAGATCTCCCTCATAGACGCTCTATTATAACCGATTTGAAGTCTTGCTTGACTGAAAGCGCTCTCTGATGCCACTGTTGAATCTTGAATAGTTAAAATGTCTCGGGCCATCCTTGAAAGAACTGAAAAGTGTTTTTCTTTGTCCTTCCACCATTGGAAAAGATTAAAGGATTCGTCGGGATTCAAGCTCATTTAGTTGTGAAAAAGCATTACTACTAGAACCTTGAGAACCCCTAAACCCCGCCCAAGCACTAAGTGCTCTTACTCCTGCAGTTCTTTTAGATGATTGAGAATCATCAGAAGAAGAAGAAGAAGAAGAAGAAGAAGAAGAAGAAGAAGAAGAAGTTGGAACATTTGGTCTAGCATGATTTAATGCAACTTGATAAGAATTATAAATAGTTTGAGAATTTATTCTAATTGAGGCTATTTCTTCCGGAAGTTGAGGCAACTCATCATTTTCAAGTGATAAACCATTATAAACAGTTTCATACCAAAATTGAGGAGCTCCTAATTTGATACAAGGATTTAACAAAGCAGCAACACCATAAATATGGGGAATAGAGAAAAAATATTTTTTAAACCTCTTTCTCATATAATAAATAGCAAGTTTATAAATTTCCCCACACTTTGAAAAATGAGCAAATAAATTTGCAAGTTCTGCAATATAAACTAAATAGTTACAATATGAAATGTTTCTAAAAACTCAACAAGCATTTTAACATTAGCCCAATCCCCATTCGTAAGATGCTCATCATCATCACTTACATGTGCATTAAACATTCATTTTATGGGGTTTCTATATTCATATGCAACAACCAAACTTTCAGACATGTAATTCCATCTAGTTGGACAAGGTTTAGGAACCTTTCTTTGTCATATGCCACATCCATCGCATCTTTTAAAATATTCTCTACGTCTACTTCTAAGGTTTGAATAAAAAAGCCAGTTAAGAGCCATTTTAACCTTTTCAATTTGAATATTTAAAATTCTCATACCATCACCCACAATTAAATGGTAAATATGACAAATACATCGAACATGAAAAATATTACTAAATGCAGTATTTAGCGTGGTGGTAAGAAAGTCTATAGCATTTGTGTTATTAGTAGCATTATCCATTGAAACCGATATTATTTTATCACCAATGCAAAAATATCTGCAAATATCCGTAACTGTGCTAGCAATAAACTACCTTATATGACGTGAAGCAATTATTCTATAAGCAATTATGCACTTTGCATTATCCAATCCTCATCAATCCAATGACTGGTAACTGCAAGGTAATCACAGTCATTACCACTTCTACCAATATCAGTTGTAATAGCAACACGATAATTTATTTGAGTAAATAAATAGCGCAAATATTGTTCATATTCATGCTTATATTTATAAATATCACTCTTTACAGTTGTGCGAGGAAAACATTTATAAGTAAGATTAAAACAAATTCTAATATAATACACAAACGAAGGGTCAGAAGGAAAACTATATGGTAAGCACATAACAGTTACCATTGTTTCCAATTCTTCCCGATTTTTTGGATCATAATATAAAATACCACTTGTAACAGTGCTAATTCCCGGTTAAGATTGATTTGAATAGGTACTAGGGTCACCATGACTAGGACTAGGTACACTTTCCCCTCGGCCAAAGCTTTCAGATGTTCGTATCTAACTCTATCTTTAGGGTGTTGTTTTATGTGTCTAGTCAAAGTTCCTATCCCCCCTCCCCTCCCCCCCNCCAAAATATTTAAAAGCTAACTCCATACCACAAGGTTTATACTTAGCCTTATTTTGTGGAATTAGTTGAGTAAAAAATGGTCAAACATGAGATGTTCCATCCGTTTGGTAGGTTGTATAGAAAAAGTAGGGGCAGTAACAGGAGTATCAGATAGGTCATCATTTGGATTAGCAGGGTTATCACTAGTTGGGTTAACATCAGGAGCAGGACTAGTGGGTGTATCATCATCCGATTGAGTTCCATCAAGATCAATTTCCTCATCATCATTTTCATCAATAGTATTATAATTATTAAAATAAAGAGCATTCATTAATTCATGGTCTAATTGTTCACCGGCTGCAATATTATGGCAAAATTAACTCTCGGTAAATTATAATAAACTGTTATCACTATCAAGAATAGCAGGTGTAGGACATATATGGGGTTTGGTTCGGGGAGCCGGGGGCAAGGGAGGAGAAACAACATGACCATTAGATTCGCCACTCTTGGATTTTCCCTTATTCTTATTTTTACCAAAAATATTTTTTAAGGAAGCCATCTTAATTAATCAAGTAATAGCAAATGAATAAAATAAACAAAACTATAATATTAACACTTAAGAGTTGGAACGGGTTTACTGAATTGACGAACAACTCGTTGAAAATTGATTATCGTTGAAGACTTGAAGACTTCAATTCACCAACTTCATAATTTTTTCACAAATTATAACAACCTCAATATTTTTTTACTATTTTGAGGAATGAAGTAAGAAATAGTAGCCAGTATAAAAGAAACTTAGAGAAAGATTGTGATGGATTGATATTGACTTTGTAAGAAAAATGAAAGAATGAGGGGGTATCTATAGTTGAAAATAAGGAAAAAGTGTAATTATAAAGGGTTTGGGTTAAAACAAAGTTTGGGGGGGGGGGGGATTAAATGGCTCTTTTCTAAATAGCCAACGATTGTTTTTTAAAATAGCCAAACATCTATTTTTTTTAAAATTAACCATTGGGCCTGTTTAGCCCGCCAACGGACCGGTCTGGTCTTGGTCCCTTGGCAGGCCAAACAGTCCTGGTCCTAACGGTTCAAGGGCAAGAACCGGCCCATGAGACCAGCACAGGCCCACCTCTAGAGGTCCTACTAGTCCCGGACCACTTAGTCTACTTGGCCCGGGATCCCGGGCTTGGACCGACCCACTTGCCACCCTTACACAGAAGAGAGGGCAGGGGTCTGATAAGAGGCCTCGTCATTCTGGTTGTTTTAGTAGTGCCTCATCTAGAGGCTGGGGGTACTTTTGGTAGGGTCCATCCTCCTAGGCCATTTTAGTTGGCGCTTCAGGCATCCCCCAGTGCTTCAGGGAGTCGTGGTCCTTATGTGCCTTATTTTGGACAGCCAACCTATAGCACACCATCAACTCTTATCAGTGCACCTTCGATTCAGAGTTATCACCGTGGTTATCCGGTCCGTTCGGGTTAGTCTCAGTTTCAACAGCCACAACATCGGGATGGATGTCTTGAGTTCTGTGGTTTTGGGCATATCAGGAGGACCTGTCCGAGATTATTGGGCGGCACGCCAAGCAAAGTTCATGTGCCATAATTTCGGCACTGATTGCACCACGGCCCACTGAACTAGCTAGAGAAAGGGGTCAGGGAGCCAGAAGTGGAGGTCAGGCCGTTATAGGTGGAGGTCAGGCCGCTCGAGATGGAGGTCAGGCCGCTAGAGTGGAGGTCAGGCCGCTAGAGGTGGAGGTCAGCCAACTAGAGCATGTCCTAGGGATGTAGTTCAGAGTGGTGGGGCCCAACCCTGATGTTATGCTTTCACAGCCAGGCCTGAGGCTGAGTTATCTGATGTTGTTATCATAGGTATTGTTCCAGTTTGCCATAAAGATGCTTCAATTCTATTTGATTCGGGCTCTACTTATTCCTACGTGTCATTCAATTTTTCTTCATATCTTGTTGTGCCTCGTGATTCTTTGAGTGCTCCTGTGTATGTGTCCACACCTATGGGAGATTTTATTGTTGTAGATCGTTTCTATCGTTCGTGTGTGGTTACTATCGAGGGTATTGAGACTAGCATATATATCCTACTTCTCGATATGGTAGATTTTGGTATTATCTTGGGTATGGATTGGCTGTCACATTATCATGCTTTATATGTTCACGCCAAGATGGTGACCTTAGCCTTGCTGGGGTTGTCTCGCTTAGAGTGGAGGGGGATTCCTAGTCATTCTACCAGCAGGGTTATCTCTTATCTGAAGGCTTGGCATATGGTCGATGAGGGGTGTCTAGCTTATTTGGCTTATGTCCGTGATTCTAGTGCGGAAGTTCTTTCCATAGATTCAGTACCAGTTGTTCGTGCGTTTCTAGAGGTGTTTCCTATAGATCTTCCAGGGATACCACCCGACAGATATATTGACTTCTGTATTGATTTGGCTCTGGGCACTCAGCCCATTTCTATTCAGCCATACCGTATGGCCCACTAGAGTTGAAAGAATTGAAGGAAAAGTTGCAAGCTTTACTTGATAAGGGCTTCATTAGACCTAGTGTCTCACCCTGGGGTGCGCCTGTGTTGTTTTGAAGAAGAAAGATGGATCGATGAGGATGTGCATAGATTACCAGCAGTTGAACAAAGTCATCATCAAGAACAAGTATCCATTTCTGAGGATTGATGACTTATTTAATCAACTTCAGGGTGCCAAGGTGTTTTCGAAGATTGATTTGAGGTATGGCTATCATCGGTTGAGGATCAGGACATCTGATGTCCCTAAAATAGCTTTTCGAACTCGGTATGGGCATTATGAGTTTCTCGTTATGTCATTTGGGCTGGGCATTATGAGTATCTAATTATGTCATTTGGGCTGAAAAATGCCCCAGTAGCATTAATGTATTTGATACCGGGTGTTCAAACCCTATTTGAATTCCTTTATGATTGTGTTTATTGACAATATCTTGATCTACTCCCGTAGTCGAGTAGAGCACGAGCAACATCTTCGGATTGTACTTTAGACTCTGAGAGATCGACAATTATAAATGTTTCTAAAGTGCGAGTTTTGGTTGGACTCGGTCTCCTTTTTGGGGCACGTCGTATAGATTGAGGTCATAAAGGTGGAACCTAAGAAGATTAAGGTAGTTCAGAACTAGCCTAGACCCACTTCAGCTACAGATATCTGAAGTTTCTTGGGTTTGGCAGGGTATTACCGTCAGTTCATGGAGGAGTTTTCACCTATAGCAGCCCCATTGACCAGGTTGACCCAGAAGGGTGCCCCGTTCAGATGGTTAGATGAGTGTGAGGCAAGCTTTCAGAAGCTCAAGACTGCTTTGACTATGGCGCCAGTGTTGGTGTGGCCCGCAGGTTCAAGATCTTACACGGTGTATTGTGATGCATCTTGTATTGGGATTGGTGCAGTATTGATGCAGGATGTCATGGTTATTGCATATGCGTTGCGGCAGTTCAAGGTTCATGAGAAGAATTACCATGTTTATGAATTAGAGTTAGTAGCCATGGTTCATGTGCTGAAGAATTGAAGGCACTATATTTACGTCGTGTCATGTGAGGTATTCACGGATCATCGGAGCTTGCAATATTTGTTCAAATAAAAGGATCTCAATTTGAGACAGAGGAGGTGGTAGGAGCTATTGAAAAACTATGATATCACTATCTTGTATCATTCCGGGAAGGCCAATGTGGTGGCCGGTGCCTTGAGTAGAAAGGCAGTGGGTATGGTCAGCCTTGCGTATATTCCAGTCGGTGAGAGGCCGCTTGCATCAGATGTTCATGCTTTGGCCAATTAGTTCATGAGGTTGGACGTTTCATAGCCCAGTCGTGTTTTAGCTTGTATAGTCACCCGGTCTTCCTTGTTTGAGCGCATCAGGGAGAGGAAGTATGATGACCCTCATTTGCTTGTCCTTAGATACACAGTAGGTTACTTTTGGAGACGTTGGAGTTTCAAGGATGCAGGGACATATTTGTGTCCCTAATGTAGATGGGCTTCATGAGTTGATTCTTGAGGAGGCCCACAGTTCCTGATATTCTATTCATCCGGGTGCCTCCAAGATGTATAAAGACTTGCGGCAGCATTATTGGTGGAGAAGGATGAAGAAGGATATAGTTGCATATGTAGCTCGGTAACAAAATTGTCAGCAATTAAAGTATGAGCATCAGAGACCTGGTGGTTTGCTTCAGAAGTTAGAGATTCCTGAGTGGAAGTGGGGGCGTATCACTATGGATTTTGTTGTTGGACTTCCACGGACTCAGAGGAAGTTCGATGTAGTATGGGTTATTGTGTACAGGCCAAGTCAGCGCATTTCATTCTTGTGGTAGTTACCTATTTTTCAGAGCGGTTGGCTAAGATTTACATCCGCGAGATCGTTCGTCTTCATGGTGTGCCCGTGTCTATCATTTTTTATCGAGGTACGCAGTTCACCTCGCACTTTTGGAGGGAAGTACAGCGTGAGTTAGGCACTCAGGTTGACTTGAGCACACTATTTCATCCTCAGACTGTCGGACAGTCCGAGCTCACTATTCAGATATTGAAGGATATGCTTTGTGCTTGTGTTATAGATTTCAGGGATTCTTGGGATCAGTTCTTGCCACTTGCGGAGTTTGCCTATAACAACAACTACCAGTTAAGAAATCAGATGGCTCCCTATGAGGCATTATAAGGGAGGAGGTTCCGATGGTCAGTTAGATGGTTCAAGTCGGGGGAGGCTCGGTTGTTGGGTATAGTTTAGGTACAAGATTCCTTGGATAAAGTCAAGATTATTCAGGATTGCCTTTGCATAGCTTAGTTTAGGTAGAAGAGTAATGTTTATCATAGGGTTCGTGATGTTGCACTCATGGTTGGAGAGAGGGTATTTCTTCAAGTTTAACCCATGAAAGGTGTGATGAGGTTCGGAAATAAGGGCAAGTTGAGACCTAGGTATATCGGACCTTTTGAGATTCTGGAGAGAGTAGGAGAGGTGTCTTATAACCTCGCACTTCCACCTAGTTTATCAGCAGTCCATTCTGTGCTCTATGTGTCTATGCTCAAAAATTATCACGGTGGTCTGTCCCATGTGTTAGATTTCAGCTTAGTCTAGTTGGACAAGGATTTGACTTATGAGGAGGACCCGGTGGCTATTCTAGCTCGGCTGGTTCGACAGTTGAGGTCAAAGAGTTATCCTTCAGTTCGAGTATAGTGGAGAGGTCAGCCGGTCGAGACAGCTACTTGGGAGACCAAGTCGGACATGCGGAGTATATATCCACACTTGTTCACCAGTCCAGATACTTTTCTATGTCCGTTCGAGGACGAACGGTTATTTTAGAGGTAGAGAATGTAATGATCTGTTAGGTCATCTATAGTTTTAAACCCTAATTCTATGTTTTAAAACCTCAAATACCTTATTTTATCCTTCCTCGATTTGCATGCAAAATCCGTGTCTTCTTCCGGAAGGCTTTTATGTTAAAAATTGATAAAATATGAAATTTTGCCTCAAAAATCCATTTGAGTTACTTCGGTCAAAGTTTTGAGAAAACGTACCCAAATCTATGCTTTGACGGTCCCGGTGGGTTCGTATCGTGATTTGGGACCTGGGCGCATGCCCGGAATCGAATTCGGAGGTCCTTAGTTTTAGTTATCGCTTTCTATCGAAATTTGTAGTTTAGAGGATTAATGAATTTAAATGTTTGATCAATATCAGACTTTGTTGATACTGGGACCGTGTTTTGGTTCTGGAACTCGATATAGGTCCATTACTATATTTATGACTTGTCTACCAAATTTGGTGAGCAACGGAGTTAGTTTGACGTGATTCGGACGTCCGGTTGTTAAAATAGAAGTTCTAAAGTTTTCTTGCAAATTTATTTGATTTAGTGTCTGATTCGTAGTTCTAGGCGTTATTTTGGTGTTTTGATCACGCGAGCGAGTTTGGTTTGGAGCCCTGAGGGCTCGGGTGAGTTTCGGATAGGCTACGGATGGTTTAAACATAGAAACTTTCAGGTTTCTTGAGCTTCTGCTGTATCTGGTATCATTTGCTTCGCGATCGCGAAGGGGAGTTTGGGACAGTGGAGATTTTCTTCATCGCGAACGCGATAGTTGGGTTGCAAAGTATTGTGGGTTTTACCCTCTGCGAACGTGACCAGCTTCTCACGAATGCATAGGCTTGGGACCTAGAGGTGGGGGGATTTGACTGTTACTCTTCGCGAACACGGCACAAGGCTCGTGAATGCGTAGGCAAGTGGGTGTAAGATTATACGGACGTGAAGGGTATCTCGCGAACGCATAGGCTATTGAAGTTGTTGCTTCGTGATCACGTCAGGTCCTTCGCGAACGCAAAGAAAGCTTGACGCCCAGTGATTTAAATGTTCAAAAAACGGGATTTCTCCCATTTTTTATAAACCCTCCATTAGAGCTCGGCCTAGAGGCGATTTTGAAGAGAAAACTTAACACCAATTCATAGGTTTGTACACTTTAACTTATTTTCATCCATTTCTAACATCACCCATATATTTCTAGCCCTAATCATTGTCCTTCCATGGTAGAAAACTAGGGATTTAGGAAGAATTGGGAGGTTTTGCAAATTAGGGATTTAGACCTCAAGTTGATATCGGATTCCGAAACTAATTACATAATCGGGCTCGGCATTGAATGGGTAAATGGGTTTTGGTCTGAACCTTGGGTTTTGACTAAGCAGGCCTGGGGTCGATTTTTGAATTTTGGGGAAAAGTGTGGAAATCCTAAATTTATGCATTTTAATTGATTCCTTTAGAAATATTTGACATTATTGTGTTAATTGTTGTTAGATACGATTGGTTTGGAGGCGGATTCTAGGGAAAAGCCCCGATAGAGCTCTGAGTTGATTGCAGAGTGAGGTAAGTGTTGAGTTTAACCTTGATTTGAGGGAATTAGGAACCCTCAGGCTATGTGCTATGTGAATTTCATGTGTTGCGGTGTATATGCGAGGTGACTAGTGCTTATACGCCATTGAATTACTTGTTTCCCTGATTTTCCGCTTTTTCTTAATTATCTTCTTCACTGCCTTAACTATTATGTGCTCTAAATACCTTTCATGCTTTATTTTCTACTTGTTAATCATTGTTTCTCCTGTTAAAAATGTTAGACCTTTCCATTCTTTCATGACTCGCCGTTATTGCCTTAATTGACTTACTTGCACCTTTTAATTTTCATTTACCGGACTTGTCTTGCCATGCAATATTACATATATGAGTCCTCAATTTGGTACAAGGCTTCCTTTCTGATTTAACTTCATATTCGTCAATCATAAAGGTTCTTGTGATTTGAGTTATTGATTTGACTGTACTCAATAAATATTTGATACTGATATGGTGGGATCGGATTGCACGCCGTAACAGATGAAATAAGGGTGGATTGATATAGTGGCATAAGGGTGAATTTGTACTGATATGGTGGGATCAGGTTTTGCATCGCACCATATATTTATTTGTGATTATTGATATTATTACGGTGGAACAAGGGAAGATTGTGATGTACGATGGGATCGGGCTGCAACAACCTATGTGTTTTTATTTCCCTATGCTATGTTGGTTTTCGGTATTTTTCATACAAAACTCTAAGGATTGTAATTCTGATTGTTACTGGTTTCTCTTCGAGGATTTTGCTATTATCTTCAGTTAACTGCCTTATTCCGTTCAATATTTTCCTTTCCTGTCTTTATTTTATACTGCATACAGGTTATAGTGTAAGTGGCCCGCCTTAGCCTCGTCACTACTTCGTCGAGCTTAGGCTTGGCACTTACAGAGTATATGGGGTCGGTTGTACTCATACTACACCCTACACTTCTTGTGAAGATTTTGGAGTCAGTCCAGGTGGCGGTTATTAGCGTGCTCGGGTTGGCTAGCTTGCGGAAACTTGAGGTACAGCTACTCAGTGTCCGCAGCTCCTAGAGTTCCCTTTCCTTTTTATTAGCTATGTATTTTCCCTTAGACAACCTCATGTTTTATTCAGACCCTTATTTGTACTATTCTAGTAGCTCGTGCACTTGTGACACCGGGTCACTTTAGATTATTATAGTTGTTTCAGTTCTTTCTATCATTTAATTCGAAATGTTAAAAATGGATTAATTGTTCTAACCTTGTCTTGCCTAGCAAGTGAAATGTTAGGCACTATCACGGTCCCGGCGTTGGGAATTTCAGGTCGTGACATTGAATTCCTTCCACGCATTCATATGCGCATATGAGCATTCGGTATCAGTAATGCATCGAATAATTGTGCTTCCATGGATGAGGTGCGAGATGTGAATTTTGTGTGCTGATGATGGGCCAGTCTGGAGGACTTGAGGCCGGGTTTTGACTGTAGCTTGAGCACGGGGATTTTGATTATATGAGCATGTGCTTTTGGGCTTATATGTCCGGTAGTTTTCCTAAGTGTAGAATTTGAGGCTCGACGTGTGGTTGGATGGCAATATGATAAGTAAGATGTGACTGCGGGAAGTGTTTAGATGGTTTGAGTGTGACTAAAATAGTTTGCTTGAGATGTAAAATGGACTATTGGGTGCTTGATTTCTGTCTTGATATGACGTATAGTCTCGAGTTATGAGTGAGTTGAAGGGTCTTTCATGTTGCCTAGTTGTTGAACGAATTAGATTTTCATACTCTTTTGATGAGTTCATACTCAGGAAGATTAAGTGAATGCGTAGTAGTTGTGGTTGTGAAAAAGGTATAGAGAGATGTCAGTTTGAGGCCAAGCAGGCGGATTACAACATGCGGGATAATCTACGGATGTGTGATCCTTATGATGTTGTGTGGAGGCTTTCTTTTTACTAGTAGGTTATATTTCTACGATTTAAGTTTGGATCGGTTGCAATTGTTAAGTTGACTGTCACGAGGAGGAATGCAAGATTTGCAGATAATTTGAGGTATTAGATGGTTTGTGTTACATGAAATTATAAAGTATTTAGTTGAATCTCACTGCGGTATTACTCCAGTAATAGGGTATGGTTATCGTAAGTTATCAGATGTTTAATTCCATGGCTTTGAGCCAAGTGGGGGAGTCTTCTATCGACGACTTGATTGAACGGTTACGTATTGTGTCGGTTTCGATCTAAGGCATACTTGTGGATCAGTTATGACTTGTAGAATCTGATTTTGAGGATGACTTAGGCAAGGAAATTTCTGGGTGCATGATATATTACACTTTGTGGGTATATGGGAATCATGGGATGAATGAGTTGTTATTTTTGAAGGATGTAGTGCGCATGGAGTAGGAATTTACTTAGTTTCGTAGAGGTGTGGATTACTTCTTGGGTGTCGTCGTGCTAAAGGGGCACATGTCGTTCGGTCCATTTAGGCGGTGCAATTGAGATTTTAGCAAAGTAGATGACTCTCGAGGAGGTTCTAAAGAGTTTAAGATTCATATGTGGCATTTGGATTATTCAGATATGTATGGCTAAGATCTATGATTTGCGATGGATGGTGCGGGACTTGCAATATGTCTAAATCACTCTGGATTCTACGTCTCTATATCAGGTAAGTGAAGCTAATAGGTTTAGATTCACAAAAGGACTCTTCAAAATAGGATTCTCGGTTGTGGTACTTTTGGGATGCTTAAAAAGGAATTCGACGGCTTATGGAGCTTAGAGTGATGTGATTTTATGCTAGGATCCCTTGTGGTGAGCTTTGGGCATGGATCCTAATGTTTTGTCAAGGGGAAGTGTCAACTTGAAGATAATTCGGAAGAAACTCAGAGAAATAGGACAGTTTAGTAATAGGTTGGATCAGCACGGTAATAGATTTTAGGTACTTGTGATGTGGTGAGTCTCTACAGGTATTTTATGGCAATACTCTTGGGTTCGGAGACCTGTGTGGCTTGGTTGAGTTAGATAGATTCAGTTGTGATGCCTTGGTTATGTGCAATTGGACTTCGATGTGTTCTCGGTGATTTTTACCACAGTTTGAGACGGATATTTCCTGTCGGCATGAGGAGCTTGTTGCGTATTGTGATTTTCTCCTGGATGGGATCAATGGAAGGTTTCTCATTGATTGGGTATGTATTATGCTGGTGACTCATACATGATTATAAGGTTATCGGACTTTTCATTTGATGGCATGATAGATGCAGTGTATTTTGTGGGATTAACATTTGCATGTGCAAGGTCACGGTTTAGTTTTGAAGGGAAGGTCATAAATCTTAGACGGCATGGACAATTTTCAATGTTTAGATAAATGATATAACTACTTGGCATTGCCTAAGAAAGGTGCGTATCTCAGAAGGCGCATTGTGTCTTGATTTACGGATGCTTCATTGGTATTGCAGTACTCGCCTGGTTGATCGACTGCTGATATTTAGATTTTAGCTATGTGGCACGGAAGAATTATAGAAGTATTCCTCCGAGATGATCGCGTATGAGAGACGTGTTAGACATTCGGGCGGTGGATTTGGTATCTGATATGGTTGATTTGAGTATTCTATGGATTTGGAGACGATTTCTTAAAAGCAGATTGTTTCGTGGTAGTGGACTGTAAATATGTGGCCCAAGCTATCCCGAGGATGGTATGTGTTATGGTTAGGTCATTGTGGACTTTCGGAGGGTTATTTATCTATTTGTGGGTGACCAACGTTGATTTGAGGCCCATTGGTAGGCCCAATGAGGATGTGTATTCTACACCGGGTCGGATTGGTTGGCTCCGTACTACTATTTTTGAGGGATGTGCCATTCGGTTTGATTTGAGCTTATTCGTGTTCTGATATTTTCTATGAGTTACCCTTCTATTCTACGAGGTGATGTGATTCGTTGGTTATATGCACACATGGTACGGTTCTATTTGGGCCTTATAGTGGAATTGGAGAGAGATGGGTATTAGGGTGTTGAATGATTGATTGTGCATTGGTTATGCTATTTTTGGAATGTGGTATTGTGTCATTTGTTTCTCCATGGTTATGGTCATGCACTTGGGTACTTGATGTCGAATTGCGCATGGTTGTTGATTTTGGGAATGGTGGCTTGAGGTATTTCATATGGACCGGTGTTTGGATGGGGTCACGCATTATAGCGGATTTATGTTGAGATATGATCTTTTGTAATTGATTCGTGTATCTTGGTTCTACTATGTATGATGGTCTCAAAGCATTGCGATTGTGGTGGTACTTGTTGAGCTTGCGGGACGGTTTTC
This sequence comes from Nicotiana otophora, assembly GCA_000715115.1. Classification (NCBI taxonomy): domain Eukaryota; kingdom Viridiplantae; phylum Streptophyta; class Magnoliopsida; order Solanales; family Solanaceae; genus Nicotiana; species Nicotiana otophora. The sequence continues at coordinate 47,578 of AWOL01S0050036.1, forward strand.
TCATTTGAGTCATTTTTCATTTTATTGGGTACGTCAAGTTATTGCATATTGGTGGATGAATTGCACAGTTTGTGGGTCAAGGTTGTATTGGTGTTGTATGTCAATGGAATGGTTGCGTTTGGTGAGATGAGGTCATTGGATTTAGAATGGGTACTATCGGATTTGATTGCAATATGTATGGAGGAATAATATTGGAAGTCGGCTTAGGATTTGGTTTTGGTTCTGACTGGACGAGATAGGGCTCCATGACTTGTCGATCTAATAAGTGGTTATGAATTTCTACATCTTTCTTTCATCATCGGCAGTATGGGGAGGTTTTAGAATGGCATTTTATTCGATATAACGTTTATTATCTGGTAGTGGGTTGTTTTGAACAGCTACTGTGATCGGAAGTTAATGCTATAAGTATTTGAGTTGTAGTATATCATGTGATTGTATCTTGAGTTATGGTTATGGCTTGATGCAGCTTATTCAGGCTTATGGAGTGTGTAGTTGCGAGATTCGAGTCTTATAGGAAATTTTGGATGTTGGAAATTGATTTCTAAGGTTTATGGGCTAGGTTTAATTAAGAATCTTCAGTTTGGTTATGTCGTCAGGCCTATATAAATTAGGGTGACATGGGATCACCCCCGGTATGTGCATAAGGTTACACAACGGTTTGATGGCCTTACAAATGACTCTTGGCACGTTCGAGGACGAACGTATGTTTAAGTGGGGGAGAATGTAATGACCCGACTAGTTATTTTGAGAATTTGTACATCGCTCAGTAATTTGAGGGCATGAGTAGCTTCGTATGATATGTTATGACTTGTGTGAATCATCGGTTTTGGTTTCAGGTTATTCGAGATCGATTTGGAAGAATGAATTTCATGATTGAAGCTTTAAGTCATAAGAGTTGACCAAGTTTGATATATTAGTATATGACCTCGAATTGGAGTTTTGATGGTTCTTTTAGGACCGGATGATGATTTTGCATTAGGGGTATGGCCGGATTTGCATTTGGATATTTCTAGAAGGTCGCGACTTGGCGAAAGTTGGAAACTTGAAGGTTTGGAAAGTTCATAAGTTTGATCGGGAGTTGACTTTGAGGATATCGGATTCGTATTGTGGTTCAAAGAATTAGAATAGCTTCATTATGTCATTTGAGACTTGTGTGCAAACTTTGAGTTCATTTCGAGTTGATTTGGTATGTTTCAGCGCGAGTTTTGGAAGTTAAAATTTTAAAAGTTCGTTAAGTTTGATTTGAGGTGTGATTCATCGTTTCGATGTTGTTATTCGTGACTTGAGGCCTCGAGTATGTCCGTGTTATGATATGGGACTTGTTGGTATATTTGGACGGGGTCTTGAGAGGCTCAGATGAGTTTCGGACGAGGTTCGGATTATTCTGTCGCATGTTGCAAATTGCTAAGGTTGTTGATTCGGTATAACCGCATTTACGGAATATTGGTCACAGAAGCGACTTTGCAGATGTGGGGTTCTCTTCGCAGAAGCGAAAATGGGCTGTGTTTGGAGCTATCATAGATGCGAAATTAGGGCGCATCTGCGATCCCGCAGAGACGAAGAAAAATCCGTAGAAGCGACGAGATATGCAGAAGCATAAGTTGTTTGTTGCATCTGCATGTGCACAGAAGCGGGGAAAGTTCCGCAGGATCGGAAGGCTGGTCTTCATAGGGCTTCGCAGAAGCGTGATTTTACTGCAGAAGCGGAGGTCGCAAATGCTACAATATGACCGCATATGCAAAAATACTGGGCAGATTCTATACATATCTAGGGTTGGCCATTTGTTATCACATGTTGAGCTACAGACTTCGGAATTGGGCGATATTTGAGGGAATTTTTACCACATGGATTGGGGTAAGTGTTCTCTTCTCGGTTTTGGTTATATTTCATGAATATGTCTTCGATTTTGGCATTTGGATTATGAATTTTAAATAGAAATCGGGGGGTTTGCCTAAACTTTCATAAAGCGTATTATTAAGTTTTAAACATCGATTCGGAGTTATTTTTGAGTGAAACTAGTATAGTTGGACTCATAATTTAATGGATTGTTGAATTTTTTGAGTTTTTTCAGGTTCCGAGGTATGGGCCTGGGTTCGACCTTTTGGTTGACTTTAAGCTTTTTATTAAAGATTCGACATTTATCATTTGGAATTATTTCCTTATGCATTATTTGATGTATTTTAGTTTCTTTTGGCTAGTTTCGAGTCGTTTGGAGTACGGTACGCGCTGGATGGCATTTTGGAGTATCGTTTGGCTTATTCAAGGTAAGTAACACTTCTAAACTTGGTTCTTAGGGTATGAAATCTCGTATTACATGTTATGTGATTGATGTGAGGTGACGTATATGATAGATGACGGGTGTGTGGGCGTGCATCGTAGGAATTATGATTTAGTCGATTCCATGGAACTGTATAGCTATCTTATCTAAACATTTTTACTGTACTCTATGTGTTAGAGCACTTGAGTTGTGATTTATGCTAGAAATCATGTTTAGGCTATATGTTGTACTATTGGGACCCTCAGTGATCGTTCTTTGTTGTTGAGTTACTTGCTTAATTGTAGTTATGTACTCAGTCGCATTCATCATTACATATCATATCTCAGTATTTGTTATTGTATATTGTCACATCTCATATCATTAATTTGGGCTGCTTAGCAAGAGTGCTGTGATCCCGAGAAACTGGAGAGATTGATGACTGAGTGAGGCCGATGGCCTGTTACGAGTGATACTTATGGGATCGGGTTGCACGCCGCAACGGACTTTATTTATTAATGCCAGGATTTGGCTTATTATAGAGTTTGGGCTGGATCTACCCCTTCGGAGTCTGCACACCCATAGTGAGCGCAGTTGCTATTGATCTTTGGGCTGGATCTGCCCTAGATTCATTTGCATTGGGCTGGATCTGCCATGAATTTATTTACATTTGGGCTGGATCTGCCCTAGGTTGGATCTGCCTTGTATAGTACTCAGTGACTAAGTGTGAGTATCTATTTATGTTTGGGTTGGATCCGCTCTGTACAGTACTGAGTGACTGAGCGTGCTGAGCATTGCGCATGATGAGTGAAAATATGAGATAGTGAGATTGAGTACTCTGAGAGTGTGAGTACATGAGTTCATCACTGAGATGCATTGCTTTTGACATGCGTACTTGAGATACAGGTATAGAGATACATTTCATAATGCTACCCGGTTTTGGTGACATTCGTGATTTCACTTGCACATCGACATGTAGGTATAGAGATGTACATTCCTCATGATATCTGAAAATGAAACACCTTAATTATTGTTGAAAGATTTTTGAGAAAAATTACAGTTTTTAGACTTACTCATATCTTTGGAGATTTGGTGAAAAGAATTGAGTTTTACTTACATCTTTGAAAAACATGCCTATTATCCTGTAACTGTGAATAAGCTGAGCATCATATCTCTGAGTTATTCCTTGTACCAATTTTATTATGTTGTTATGAACTGTTGCTGGTTATTGGAGTTGGACTCTGACCCTTGTCCCAGCTCGTCACTACGTTCAACCTAAGATTAGGTCTGTTACTTATTGAGTACATGGTGTTGGTTGTACTCATACTACACTTTTGCACCTTGTGTGCAGATGTTGGATGTTAATGTAGCTGCGTACGGCGGGAGCTGGATTTGAAGATGTACATGTGTTCCAGTTATGGCTATCACTTGTCCTTGGTAGCATTAGATTCGGATTTTATTCATATACATTTCAAACAGATGTTGTAATTATTTCAATTCAGTTTTGTAAAAAGCTAAATCTTAGAAGGTCATGATTTGTTTTACCAGTCCTTGGTAAATATATAAAGGTTTAATTATTTTATCATTCATTTGTCTCAATAAATTTGGATTAATTGGCTTACCTAGCGGGTTGAGTTAGGTGCCATCACGACTACTTGAATTTTGGTCATAATAATTTGACCCATTTTTAAATAGTTCATTATGTGACCCATTTTTTAATGGATAATATGGGTGGATAACTTTTTTCTTTTAACCATTTTGCCATCACTAGTAGTAATCAATTCAACCTGGACACTTCATTGAAACTCAAAGGGGGTCCAACATTTGAAATTTCACAGCTAGATAAAATTTATATAAATTGTACAAGTTCTAAATATTTTCTCACCACTTTATTAATTTTCACAACTTATTGCTATGCCGTGGAGAAGAAAATATGGGTGTGAAAGGCAAGTTGGTTGCTTCAACAGAGGTGAAGTGCGGAGGAGACTCTGTTCATGATATTTTTCACACCAATACACATCATATACCCAACATAAGACCTAGTAAGGTCAATCATTTTGAGATTCATGAAGGTGAAATCGTAAAGGCTGGCTCGGTTGCTAGTTGGAGATATAACGAGGGTAACACACAATTCCATGCTCTCTCAATATGATTTACTTGCATCAATTTTCTCTATTTAGATGTATTTGATATTGATGATGTTTGGTTATCATAAATGTATTTCGGGTAAAACATTTTGCATCACAAAAGGGAGAAAAACTTCTTTAGGTGGAAGTCATTTTCTTTATTACAACTATCTTAACACTTCTACTTGCTCCAATTAACCCTTAGACGTTATTATTAACTTTTAGCACTCAAAAATTTCATCAAATTAGATCATTCTATGAATTGTTAATATTATTATTATCAACCTTTAATATATGCTTTCTGTAATATATCTTTCACTCACCAACCAAATTAAAAAATAATTTAACATTTTTTGGCGAAATTCAACAAAAAAAAAAGATAAAGCTATTATTTTGTGAATGTTTATATCTTTTATGAGGAATTGTAGAACAATTGAACTAGGAGTAACATCACTTGTATTTTAATGATTATAGATGGAAAAGAAAAGATTTGTAAGGAAGTGGTTGTAGCCTTTGATCCTCAGAAGAAATCAGCCACTTGGAAAGTAATTGAAGGAGATTTCTTAGAATTGTTAATTCTTTCACTATTATCACATCCATTAAAGATCAGTGGACTACATGAACATTCGAGTACGAGAAGAAAACTGAAGACACCACTGAGCCCCTCGTTTTCATGGGTTTACTCCTTGATGTGACCAAAGATGTAGAAGGACACCTTCTCGATAAATAGAAGACTATATATATATATATATATATATATATATTATTCTCACTTGCGCGCGTGCACGCGTGTGATGAATATTATTTGCTAGTTCTAGCTAGCGTGTGAAATAAATAATGTCGTGTTTGAAGTTATATATGCCAATCTCCTTCTATGGATGTACTTTCAATGGTCATGATATGTAAGATATTATGAATTTTCCAAGTTAAATATTTTACCTATAATAACTACGAGATTTATTTATTCATGTGTTGTTCTCATTCTTTTTCAGTTCCTTTTTTCTTTTGATTTCTATAATGGAAATATATGGGGACAAATATTTACAGAGATTGCATGAGCGTAACAGTGCGGTTGGTTCGAGATTGTGTAGACAATTAATGTATGTACGTTGAGGCACTTTAAAGTAAAGGAAAGCTCAATGCACAAAACATCTCGCGTTCACATAAGATTCGGAATAGGAACGCATTCAAATGTGCTTTGAGGCACACTAAAGTGACTCGTATAATAGGGGATAGGTCTAGGCGTTGGGCTTCATACCTATGATTGTTGGGAGAAATTAAAAAATAGCCAGATCTACAAGTGGTAATTAAAAAATAGTCACAGTTTCAAAAGTAATCGAAATTTAGCCTCTTTTCATGTAAAGATAAATCTGAACGAAAACATTGTTCAAAATCCGGAAAATATTCCAGCATAATATACTGGAGTTCGAATTTTTTATATGTGAACTTCTAGCATAATATACTGCAGTTCTAGTATAATATACTGGAGTTTCAGCATAATATACTGGAGTTCCAGCATAATATGCTGGAAGTTCATACACAAGTGCTCCAATCTCCAACATAATATGCTGGAACTTTCCGTGTGCTGGAGTTCCAACATAATATGTTGAAAGTTCATACACGGGTGCAACAATGTAATGACCCGATTGGTCGTTTTGAGTATTTTAGTCCCGATCCCCTATTTATAACCTCCTCTATGTTATATTGTGATTATGTGACTTGCCGGGGTATTTGGTTTTGATTTCGGGTGAGTTTCGGATTGAAGTGGGATTCATAGTCCCTAAGTTGGAGGTTTAAGTTGAAAGAGTTGACCGTAGTTTGACCTTTGTGTAGACGACTCCAGAATAGATTTTTACGGTTCCAATATTTCTATATGGTGATTTTAGACTTAGTAGTGTGCCCGAATATTGATTTGGAGGTCTGTAGGCCGTTTCGGCATGAATTGACAAAAGTTAGAAAGTTGAAGGTTTGGAAGATTGAAAAGTTTGTTCGGAAGTTGACTTTATTGATATAGGGGTTGGAATCTAATTTCGGAAGTTGGAATAGGCCTGTCATGTCATTTATGACTTGTGTGTAATATTTGAAGTCAATCGGAGTTGTTTTGGCATGAATTGGCATTAGTTTTGAAGTTCGGAAGTTCATAAGTTCTTTAGGCTTGAATTGAAGAGTGATTCATGGTTCTAGTGTTGTTTGATGTGATTTAACGCTTTGAGCGTGTTCGTATGGTATTTTAGGACTTTTTGGTATGTTTGGTTGAGGTCACGGGGGCCTCAGATGTGATTAGGATCAAGTTTGCCTTCATTTTTGGCTTTGTGAGACTGCTGAATTTTCTGATGTCTGGTTTCCTTCTTTGCATTCGCGAGAGAGGTCTCACGTTCGTGAAGGGTATCTGGGAGGAAGGTGAGGTTTTTTCTACGCGTTCGCGAAGATGGCTACGCATTCACGAAGGTATAAGGAGTTCTTCACCACGTTCACGTATGAGGGGTCGCGTTTGCATAGATCAGGGGTTAGTGTTCATCGCGTTCGCGTGGGGCATCTCTCATCCACGTTCACATATGGAAGCTGAGTATTTTGTGCTTTGCGAATGCGAGGCACATTTTGTGTTCGCGAAGAAGAGCACTGTAACACACCGGAAAAATTTTGAAGCACTTAAGCATTGTTAAGAAAGCTGATGTGCGCTAAGTATATTATTTTGGGTGCAGACAAGGATTATTATATGAATGATATCAATTGATCATGATAATATATGTATGAAGTGCATAAAGAATGGTTTATGGTCTAAGGAGAGCCCTAAGTCCAAGTCAAATTATAAACTTCATAATAGACAAAAGTTTCAAGTGAGTTCGTACAAGATCCAACTTCAAATGATCATAACTCTAATGATACGAAGTGTTATATGGCGTATTACATATCGATTGAAACATCTTTGAGTCTAGTTTCTAATGCTGCAAACCGTTCGTCATTTGGATACTCCTACAAAAGGTTATGACCAAATTACCAAAGGCTGGAAAAATACGATTCTGCGGCTAATTCTGCGATCGCAGAATCATTATGCAATCACGAAACTGCTTCTACGACCACGAAACAGTCGCAGAATGGACCAGAACAGCTCAGTTCTGGGCACCGATTTTGGCTATCAATTGTGCGGCCCGCATACCCATTATGCGGTCCATTATGCGACCGCAAACCTGATTTCAGAGGGTTAATTGTTTTATATTCATAATCCGACCCCATTTTGATAAATAGGCTTTGGGGCTTATTTTGGGGTAATTATATGAGATTGTTTAGAGATAAGTGAGAGTGTTCTAGAGAGAGGAAGTAGATGAAGTGTTTTTTTCATCAAGATCTTGTCCAAGCTCTGAAATCCAACAAACAAATCTCACAAGATCTTCATCTAAGAGGTAAAATTCAAACCCCTAGCCTTCAATTTCTAATTTGGGGTAAAAGATGGGTGATTGGGAGTATTATTTATTATTATACCAATAAAGTTTGTTGGAAGATTGTTGAGCTCAAATAAGTAAGGATTGGGATGTAGAGTGAAGGAAACTTTGTAGAAGAACCTTGTAACCAAATTTGCACACCTAGTGTTTGATAAAATGCTCAAATGAGCTGAAACCATGAAAATCTTCCTAATTATGGTTCACTTTTGTTATGTTTCTAAATAGATTGAAGTTTCTAGGATTTTCAGAACCTCGTAGTAATGTAAAGAAGGCTCAAGAAAGATTGGAGTCGTCCGGAGGTCAATTCACATGAGAAAACTATTTTGGAATATCGGCCTAACTTCAAAAAGGTAAGTATCTTGCCTAACCTTGAGTGGGGGAATTATCTCTTAGGCATTGAGTCTTATGTAAAAATTGTGTAATTGAAAACCATGTACGCGAGGTGACGAGTACGTACTTGGTTTAGATGTGTAAATTATATCGGATGAAATTTGTAGACGCCGTTATGTATTAAATTGGAAAATCGTTGGAACTTAGTAAATCCTTGATTTGTCATGCCTCATTTCTCGTTTGTCGAATTTGTATTTTATATGATAATTTTGTGTTATTTTCGCTTGGACTTTTATGTGAATTTCGTGTGTTGTTGATTTGATATCTCTTGGAAATAATCACATTATGAATTTTTCATCAGCAAATAATTAATTAAATAAGTTTAAATTGAGGTGTTTATATATTTATCAAAAAGTTGGATTAAAGAAGGCGTTGTCCTGTGATGAGTTATTTTCTCATCCTTGTGGTTGTTTTTGAGTTTTTATATACGTTGTGTGGAGCCTTGAGCTATTTGTTGAGAAATTTATTGATTCTGCTACATATTTAGAATTTGGTTGTGGTCAGTGGCAAATTATGATATAAATTGTTGTATTGTGTCGTGGTTTAAACACTCTCCTTGATATTATTTATGCTTCCTACCTTGCTTGTTAACGATATACATGTGCTTGGTAAGGAAGAGTGTAAAGCACAAAGGGTGATGTCGTGCCATTTGAATTATATTATCATATGAGGGAGAGTGTAAAGCACGAAAGGTGATGACGTGCCATTTGAGATTGTAAAGCACAAAGGGTGATGTCGTGCCACTTCAATTATATTATCACGTAAGAATGAGAGTAAAAGCATGAAGGGTGATGCCGTGCCATTATTTTTATATTATCATATGTTCATAGCACGAAGGGTGTTTTCGTGCAGGCGAGGATAAGAGACATACATTATATTGTAATATCTTTTTTTGTTGTGTATTCATTCACGCTTTTATCTTGAGATGTTATTGTGCACCAATATTGTCTATGTGACTTGTAATCGTTGTTGCTTNGAATTTGTATTTTATATGATAATTTTGTGTTATTTTCGCTTGGATTTTTATGTGAATTTCGTGTGTTGTTGATTTGATATTTCTTGGAAATAATCACATTATGGATTTTTCATCAGCAAATAATTAATTAAATAAGTTTAAATTGAGGCATTTATATATTTATCAAAAAGTTGGATTAAAGAAGGCGTTGTCCTGTGATAAGTTATTTTCTCATCCTTGTGGTTGTTTTTGAGTTTTTATATACGTTGTGTGGAGCCTTGGGCTATTTGTTGAGAAATTTATTGATTCTGCTACATATTTAGAATTTGGTTGTGGTCAGTGGCAAATTATGATATAAATTGTTGTATTGTGTCGTGGTTTAAACACTCTCCTTGATGTTATTTATGCTTCCTACCTTGATTGTTAACGATATACATGTGCTTGGTAAGGAAGAGTGTAAAGCACAAAGGGTGATGCCGTGCCATTTGAATTATATTATCATATGAGGGAGAGTGTAAAGCACAAAGGGTGATGCCGTGCCATTTGAATTATATTATCATATGAGGGAGAGTGTAAAGCACAAAAGGTGATGACGTGCCATTTGAGATTGTAAAGCACAAAAGGTGATGTCGTGCCACTTCAATTATATTATCACGTGAGGATGAGAGTAAAAGCATGAAGGGTGATGTCGTGCCATTATTTTTATATTATCATATGTTCATAGCACGAAGAGTGTTTTCGTGCAGGCGAGGATAGGAGACATACATTATATTGTAATATCTTTTTTTGTTGTGTATTCATTCAGGCTTTTATCTTGAGATGTTATTGTGCACCAATATTGTCTATGTGACTTGTAATCGTTGTTGCTTCATGTGTGCCTCCCACTTTATTTCGTTTATTGTTATTGGCATTTCTCCCACCTAGTTAGTACTGTTATATGTATGCACAGTGAGAAAGAGTCAAATGCACGAAGGGTGTTGCCGTGCCAATTGATTTGATATACATATATACATTAGGTGAGAATGACACAAGTGCACGAAGGTATTGTCGTGCCATTTGATGTGATATATTAAATATATTTCTCACACCAGGAAAGTAAAATGAGGTGTCACATGGTGACTTTTATTTGAAAAAGATTTATTTGAAGGAATTATAGTTGAAGATATTTATTTGAAGGAATTATATTTGAAAGAGATTTATTTGAAAGAATTATATTTGAAGATATTTATTTGAAGGAATTATGTTTGAAAGAGATTTATTTGAAAGAATTATATTTAAGATGTTTATTTGAAGGAATTATATTTGAAAGATATTTATTTGAAGCTATTTATTTGAAGGAATTATATTTTAAGATATCTATTTGAAGGAATTATATTTGAAAGAGATTTATTTGAAAATTTTATATTGGAAAGTATTATTTGAAAAGCATATAGGCGAAAGCTTTATATTTGAAGGACTTGATTAATTTGTTGTACTTGTATTCATTATTTGTTGAGCAATAATAATGGTGTTCTTGTTGTCCTGCTGTGTATATCACTGGTTGATTAGTGTTGCCATCATTGTTATTTGTTTCCTATTATATTTTGTATACTATATTGCACAGGTTATTAGACTAGTGAGTGTCTTGACTGTACCTCATCACTACTCCACTGAGATTAGTCTTGATACTTACTGGGTACCAACTGTGGTGTACTCATACTACACTTCTGCATATTTGTTTTTTACAGAGCCAGATATTGGAGATACCGGACTCGGATAGAGTTAAAGTGTGATCGCAAGTATTCAAGGTAAAGTTGCTTGGTCGTCGCAGTCCCTTGGAGTCTTTCCATTTTTATTGTACTGTTGGTTTCTTATTCGAACAGTATTGTACATTCGGTCCTAGAGATCATTCCATGTATTCAGTTAGAGTTCGTGACTCAGTATTACCAGTCTTGGGAGGTTGTTTGAATATTTCCGTTGTTGGTTTTGACATGTGTATTCGATTATCTATTTTTTTACAAATTATCTTGAATTGTTATTATAATCGGCTTACCTAGTCTTACGAGACTAAGTTCCATCACGACGCCTGTGGTGGAATTTTGGGTCGTGACAAGCATCTGGGCGGCAACATTTAAGTTTCAAAATGAGGGTTTTATCTCATTTTTCATAATTTGGACCTAGAGAGCTCGGTATGAGGCAATTTGCGAGGGTTTTTCAAGGAAATAGTTGGGATAAGTGATTCTAACCGGGATTGGACTATACTTCATGAATCTATTACTATTTTCATGATCTAATTAGGGATTTGAGTTGGAAATTTGTAAAAAACTTATGAAAACTTCCTAGACTAAATTTTGGAGTTTTGAAAGGCGATTTGAGATCAAATTTGAGTAATTCTTGTATGGTTGAATTCGTTATCGAATGGGTGCTCGGATTTTATAATTTTGGTCGGGTTCCGAGATGCGGGCCTGGGTTGACTTTTTGAGTTGACTTTTTATTTTCTTTGCAAAGATCATAATTTTATTATTTGAATTAGTTTCTTATATTTTAAATTTATGGTATGAAGTTGTTTTGGCTAGATTCGATCCGTTCAGAGTTGGATAATGGAGAAAAAGGCCTACTAGTGGATTGAGTTAGCGTGTTTTGAGGTAAGTGTCTTGTCTAACTTTGTGTGAGGGAATTACCCCTTAGGATTGGTATTGTTTTTGTGATAACTGTGATGTATGGAAGCCGTGTGCGCAAGGCGACGAGTTTGTACACGGGCTAAATGTGAAAATTTACTGGTTTTAGTTATGTAGATTCCTTTCATGCCTTAATTGAGTTATCTTTACATGTTATCTTCATCATTACTGGTATACTTTCGCATGATCTACTTGTCTTATCTTATACTGGTTAATTGCTCTACATGTTTAGTTGAAGTTCTTGTTTTCCCTTATTTCATATTCATTATGTAACCGTTGAATTCTTTACCTGAAGTTGTTATTCTTGGAATATCTTATTGTTGAAAGATGCATTGAGTTATAAAAGTTGTGCATCACATTGAGGCAAAGTGTTAAGTATTAAAATACTATTTTTGTTGAGTTATTAACTTTCGGTTATTATTATAGTGAATCTTGTGCACATTTTGATTGTTCCATGGGCTCTTTATTATGAAAACAATATTATTGTTGATTTCTTGGCAAGTTGTGATTAGGCTCGGCACTTACCAGTACATGGGGTCGGTTATACTAATACTACACTCTGTACTTCTTGTGCGGATTTCGGAGTTGGTCCCAGTGGCGTTCCATAGACTTGCTCGGATTTCAGCTATCAGAGGAGACTTGAAGTATAACTACACGGCGTCCGCAGTTCTGAAGTCCCCGTCTACTTTGCTTTAGCTGTGTGTTTGTTTCCGGACAGCTTTATTTTATTTAGACCTTTATTTGTATTATTCTAGAAGCTCGTGCACTTGTGATACCAATTCTGGGATAGTATTTAGACACTGTTATTTTTATGGATTATTCACTACATTTCAGACTTTACTTATGCATTTGTTTCAATAATTATTAATTAATTTAAAATTGTTTTAAAATGGATAATATTATTCTAACATTGGCTTGCCTAGCAAGTGAAATGTTAAGCGCCATCACGGTCCGAAGGTGGAAATTTCGGATCGTGACAACAACGTCATGTGACATAAGGCCCGGAACAAAATATGGCTCACCAAAACCTGTTGAGTAGAGGGTAACTGCTAACGAGAATCAAAGTTACTCGCGACGAACCACGTGCATCCATTAAAGATGTAGCGCCCCCGGCAAAAGAGATATTAGTACATATGGAATAATACTAGTATATAAAGCTAAATGCCCTCTTTCGAAATAGAATGCCAATATAAGAAAGGGAAAACCATGAAAGCGGCAAATAACAATCAATGATACCCAAATGCCCAGTTAAAATATAACAATCTTCAAAACACGAGAATAATATTATTTTTGATTGGAAGATCATTAAAACCGAAATACCATCGTATTTTTAGCACGGAGTCAGATCACGCCCGATCGGCTAGGCCATCTCTCCACGAACAATGTGGATTGACATGTGATGCAAAAAAGAAAGGTGTTACCAAGAGTAGGAACCACCATGTGTGGAACATGGTGTCCGATCTCCACCCGATCGGCTAGGCCGTCTCCCCACATATGTCGTGTGGGTTGACTTTCAATTCACAACTATCATTAATCTCATCCCAATTAAGGAGAATAATCTCATCACATCAATCTCATCCCAATTAAGGGGAATAATCTCATCACATCAATCTCATCCCAATTAAGGGGAATAATCACAATCCACTCCCACACTGGCATGTGTAGTTTTGGGTGTGGACCTTACAACCTACCCTTCCTCGGCTCGCTAATGATACACCCAAATACATTTTATTTTACACACAAAGGAAACAGAAATACAAATACATTCACCTCATAACCGCTCACATCATATATAGCTTCATTATTACTTTCAATCACTCATAACATCATTATTTCATTGACTCTCCTTGCCATACATATGATTCTTCATTCATGGCATGGTGGCCGTATTTTATGTTCCACACTTTCATTTCTTTACTTTCAAGGAGCATCATCATAAACATCAATATATAGAATATTTCAGAAATCGTGACTTTAAATTCATTAGTAATGAAGTCTTTAAACACAACGGATTCATTTCCAAAGAACGGAGCAAAATGACTAGAAATTGAAGCACAAGTTAAAAATCATAAACGTGTGATACACCACTTATTTTTGAAATACTTTTTCCCCAAAAGGGCCATATACAATTTCAACTCATGAGTATGTAAGAACCCAAATCACATTGGAAATATTTATAAAGAAGAGCATGGTGATTTTCGATTGAAACACGAATTCAAATCAAATGCACTAGTCACAACAACCATGACCACGTTTTATATCTCACTCTCACTTCTTTCACTTTCAACATAGTCATACTTTATCAACAACAAGGGCATCTGGAAATCAAGGTTTGATATGTATATGACCAATAAGAGTCTTAAGCACATTGAGTTTTCTTCCACAACTTGGCCTATTAACTTGCAATGAAAACATTCCCGTTTGAATACATTCCTGAAATCATAATATTTTGACACATTGGTCACGTTTGAATACATTCCCGAAAGAGAACACGGTATGATAGGAGCATTCGGCACATATTTCTAGTATATATCTTTCAATACAAGCTTATTCGGAATAGTCAAATTTGTAATAAATAGCTCGGAACATGGGAATTAGGAACTTGAGACAACCATACTTGAAACTTAGGGGAACATTATGGAATTCGATTCTAAGAGAGAAATTTAGCCAACATACCTTGCTTGAACTTTTCTTAAATTACTACAACGTCTCAACACTTCTAGCAATATCAATCTATAGGAACATAGCGAAAATTGGATAATAATTAGAAGGACTTTTATGGTGTAACTCTCTTAGGAATTTTGTCAAACACCTATTATGCAAAATCGGCTACAAAGCTCTACAATGGTAATCCCTTCCTCCCTCAACCAATTTCAACAAGAAACTACCCAAAATAGTTCAACAACCCCACATACTACCTCCTATTGGCACATGCATGGGTTATCTCTAACCCCATAATATACTTAGGAGAAAGACTTACCCGCATAGATAATGGTTTAGTGAGTGATTCCCTTGAATCTTCAAGATTGGGATAAGAATTGATGATTATAATGGCTAGGTCTTCTCCCTCTCTTTCTAAGATACTCTCACTTCTCTCTAAAACATCAGATATTTGCTTCAAAATGAGCCCCAAGGGCTTTTAATCAAGATGGGGTCGGGTTATAAAAATAGAAAGATGCACCCTCCGAACTCAACTTTGCGGTCGCGNAGATAATGGTTTAGTGAGTGATTCCCTTGAATCTTCAAGATTGGGATAAGAATTGATGATTATAATGGCTAGGTCTTCTCCCTCTCTTTCTAAGATACTCTCACTTCTCTCTAAAACATCAGATATTTGCTTCAAAATGAGCCCCAAGGGCTTTTAATCAAGATGGGGTCGGGTTATAAAAATAGAAAGATGCACCCTCCGAACTCAACTTTACGGTCGCGTAATAGACCGCAGAACAGATATGCGGCCCGCAAAATGGACCACAAAAGTGATGCCAAAAACTAGGCTGGCATGGTCCAGTCTGGGACAACAACTACTACAATAAGGAAGAACGAAATAACAATAAACATTCCCACCAAAACTCTTTGCAACATGAGATAAACAATAAGAATCATAATGAGGTACCACCTCGTGTACAATAAGAATCACCACCAAGGTATCGCCTCGTATAAATCAAGAATCACAATCGAGGTACCGCCTCGTGTTCACATTTCTCAACTTCAATCACAATCTTTGCTTATACCGTCACATGAGCCTTACATTTAAAATAGGTTTTGAAACAGTTTTCCCGAAATAGCTACATGCACTTTAGCCCACCTTATGACGCCGTGTGGCTTCACGTAGTTCCCCTACAAGTAACACGCACATAAGTTCCCGCCTTATACCGCCGCATGCACATTAACCTTAAGCCTTATACCGCCGCATGAGCGTCAATAACACATCACAATAACAACCCGCACCACAAGTGCCCAAATATCATAACTTGCCATCAATCAACAATATCGGTATTTCCACAACAATAGCCCACAGCTCCACCACAACATGTACAAGAATATCAACAACAACAATGAATGTAAAATGCTCAACAAGGAAGATGTTTCAACTACGAAAAACTTTTGCCTCAACGTGATAACGACTTTCACAACTTCAATACCAATAACTCAACAATGAGAGATTATGTATAACCATGTTATTAAATAAGAATAACTCACAAGGGAAGATATAACGTGTAACAATGACTTCAAATAATGAAAATCAACAAAGAATGAGATAACATGAACAATAATAGAGGCAACAAGTTCAACTAAAGCATGAGAGAAATTTATCAATTAGGATATAGAACAAGTGTTAATGAAATCATTTAAGGCATGTAAGGATAGACTAGCACAAGTAGGAATATATTGACTATGAGAATTTAGAACTTGATACTACAATTCAATTAAAGCATGTAAAGAGTCTAAGTAGCCTAAACCGGTCAAATACCACGCACAACCTGTGTACTCACTCGTCACCTTGTGTATACGGCTTTCACAAAGCAGAAATGAATGAATCAATCAATACCAATCCTAAGGGGTACTTCCCCCACACAAATTTAGGCAAAATACTTACTTCAACTAGGCCAATTCAACACTCGAATATAGATTTTACCTTCATAATCGACTTAATATCATCAAACAATACTAGAAAAATCAATTACAATAGATAAACCTAAGATCTTTACACTTTTCCTAAAACGTCAACTCGGGGCCACGCCCGGTCAAATATCGGATCTAATAGTCGATTTCGACTACTCATGACCCCACGAGTTCATATATGTGATTAGTTTCAAAATTCGAGTCCAAATCAAGTCTCGAAACTCAATTTCTAATTTTTCAGAAACTTGACAAAGTTTCACAAATTTTCATTTTGATTCACGTGATTTTGATGTTAACATCTAAGATATATTGATGGAATATGATTAGAAGTAGATTAGTGTCACGACCCAAACCGATGAGCCGCGACGGGCACCCGGTACCTTACTCAATCGAGTACCAACATAACGTATCTTTTCATATCATACCATCATAGATAACTGAGTCGAGGAGGCTGCCGTGAGATAGGTGGAATACAACATGTAATACCAACTTATACATAAGGCATATGGGCATCTAAGACCAAAATAACCACTCGTACACTAAACATAGGCCGACAAAGCCATACTATATTTTACGTACATGACATCTGTCTACAAGCCTCTAAGAATACATAATTGTCATAAAGGTCGGGATAGAGCCCCGCCATACCAAACAATACACATCTAAATCATACTGATCAAACAAGCAACTCCGGAGCAAATGGAGTGCACCCAAATTTTCCGTTGAGCTTATCGCCTACTTGAAGGACTCTCGACCTGTCTATCGAGACCTGCGGGCATGAAATGCATCGTCCCTAGGCAAAAGGGACATCAGTACAAATAATGTACCGAGTACGTAAGGAATGAAAATCAGTAAATAATAGACATGAGAGAAACATGGAGTAAAAGACTCGACATGTAAGACAGCATAGCTCTGTGAATCATTTTAGTTTTTACAATGCCATACATATGCGTATAAATATCATACCATGTATAAGTATATGTGTTCATAACATCATCAAGCCTCTTAGAGCATCCCATCATATCATTTCGGCCATTGTGGGCAAATCATCAATGTATACTAGTTGATCAGATGGTGGTGCGTATATAACGTCGTAACCTTTTCCTATATTCCATAACATATATACGCGTATATAACGCTATCTGTTCATGGGTCAATTTTCATGTATAAATGCATGAAATGCATAAGAAATACGTTAATAAGATTTCTCGGAATGTCATAAAAATAATATGCATGTCGGATAAACTTTATCAATTACATAAGTTTCTGAGACCAATGAACAAAAGACATAATAATAATTCACATGGGAAATCAAGAATATAGACACCCCTAGTATTTCTATGAATAGAGTCATTTATGGAAGTTGTGCATTTGCTCGTTTCGTTCGTGTCGTATAGATCATACCAAAAAGAAAGAATGGATAGCCTTAACATACCTGAACTGATTCTCTTGACAATCCCTTTAACACCGTTGATTGCGACAACGTGTAACGGCGGATCGAAGTTGGGAAATATCCGTATGATATTCTTGAGAAATATTGCACTGTACTCCCTTATAATCGCAAAATCTCGTTGCAATTATGCTAAATAGTCTCGGATGAATTCTTGTTGAAGTGATTCACGTTACTAGTGAAAAGTATGGTCTCTGTTGAAGCATTACATAGCACATCCGTATAAAACCTCCTAAAATGAATGACTATCTTTAGAAAGGTCCCTTTTTATAGTGGTGTGGGCCCCATTTAATAATGCTTACCTTAGCCACCCAATTTTCTTAAAATGCCATCTAGTAATATGACCAAATAGTCACTTAAATCAATAATCTTGGGAAGCCACGTTTAGGATGCTTTATTAAGTCTTATCCAAAATCTTAGTTACTCACTAATTCATTATTTAACTAATTAATCTCCCATTAACCAATAATCAACCAATTACTCACATAATTAGTAATTATCTCAAATTACTTAAATACCACATACTTTTAACACACTTTATACACCTTATAATCACGGTCATGTGGTACCTTGTATGGCACTAGTCTATAAATACCGGGTATTATAGCTTGGACCATATTTTATCTCAAATTACCAAACTTTGATGAAACTCATCTTCTTTGATTTGCTTACCCTCTCACCTTCACGAATATACTTATCACTTGTTTGAAATAACGTAATACTTACAATCCTAAAATAATTTTATTCCTGTACTTATGTCGCTTAACTTACGACAAAATTTTAACTTACTAATGTAACATCTCATTTCCGAGCTTATATCAATTTACTTATGGCATAATTTTACGTAAGAAAATATGGGGTGAAACAATATTCTCCCCTTTGGAACATTCATCCTCGAATGTTGACTGATGCACTTATCATTTTCATAACTCATAGATCTTGCGAATACTTTTTACCCTTCTTGCCATTTAGGCAACTGTTCTTTGAATAAATCCAAAGGCCAGGGCATTCCCCCTTTTAGGCCTCTTTCTCACACCATGGTCTGTGGTCGGAATTTTTCCAATCTCGTAATTGTTGCTACCTTCTTTCATGCAGCCTATAGGATTCTAAATTTGTATGCGATGCTTCTATCCTCTTTCCTCAAGCTTTTAGCCAATCTCTAGGCCTCACTTGGTAAACACATACAGAGCTTAATAAGATGTCCCTCTGGGCATCTATAGGTATACTGAAGTTCTTTGCTCGGTACTTTGTCGAACTTACGAATATTGTTATATCTTATTTCATAGACCTGGTTATTTATCAGTATGACTTTACTGCATCTAGGTAGGTCATATTATACCATAACTTTTACCTCGATTTATCGTTACTGAGGTCTGCTATCAAACTCCAGGTTACTTTTTTTGCTTATCCCATATGCATAAATCTAAGTCTTCTAATGCTTCTTCACTACTTTTCATCTCAAGGATGACGGCCTAATCTCAGCTCATACTTTGTGACTTTTGTCCATCCATTGTTGATTCACCTCAATATTGATTTACAATATACCACTGATAACTTGAAACTTCTTACGTAATACCTTGCCACTAAGGCTTACGTTGCATCGAGGAATATTTGAAGTGATTTTCCCGATCCACTTAGCGGTGATACTGTACTTCAATAACCATATTTTATAGCATCCCAATGTGATTCACTTACTTGGGTATTTTAATCCTGTACAATTCTTGAAATCCCTTTATTTATCACAATTACACCCTCATTCAATTACCAGGGAAGCATTTTATCTCTTCTAAATGCTACTAGTCTTAGACTCCTTTGAGTTCATTCAGGCTATATTGAGCTTGGTATAACTTAGAGAAACCATCAGCTCTTCTTGTTTTCATGGGCTTAATCCTGAGGACTTATCCATTCTCGTCACCCTCTCACTCACCCTTTCTTATCCTTACTCCTGTCTTCCTAAACCTTGTCGCTTTACCATACTTTAGCTTGCGACCTACACATATTCATTTATACTACTCGTAACCTTCCTTCAAATTATTTGCACCACAGATTTCCTTATGTTATTTTGGAACATCAAGCGAGACATCGCATCGTCTCTAACTCTTCTTTACTATCTTGACTAGGCCTCTCAATACCTAGAACCCATAGGCTGGAAGATACGCCACTGACAAAGCCGCTACCATTCTTGGATACTGAATCCCAGTGCTTCTAGCCCTCTATTCGAAGTATGGACTATTCACGATCTTCTGTATTTGAGTATCTCATACGTTGTTCACCTTTACCTTACTTACCTTAAAATCTCGCATCACACCTTCTATCTCTTTCATGACCTCCCTTCCATATAGGTATAATTCACATCCGTGACTTGAAGCTCTATTATAATACTTGCACCTCTGGTGCATACACACTCCGATGGGAGCTTCATATTGACTTCTTATGAGGATGGTACTCTTCTAATTGACTTTATCATAGACCATTATAAAATATGGCTATTGTACCATCTCTCTTGTACCTCTGATATTAAGAATGATCCTGCAATGTTCTCAATCACGAAGTCTATAATTTTCTGGGTCCAATAATCAGACTCCTGATTTACTTAGTTGATATAACTCTTTAGTTTCCTCTTCCTTATGATCAACCTTCATGTAGGCTTCAGCTATCTTCCGATTTGCGGCTCCTGGTATTAGTTATTACTTTAGACTTTCATTGGCGCTATGGAATATCCATGATTCAATCTTCTAACAATTCAATCCTTTGTCTATGCCCTGGGCTCAATTCTTTCTTTTAACTTATACCGTAGTCTTCTATGTCTGTAT
Organism: Nicotiana otophora; assembly: GCA_000715115.1. Classification (NCBI taxonomy): domain Eukaryota; kingdom Viridiplantae; phylum Streptophyta; class Magnoliopsida; order Solanales; family Solanaceae; genus Nicotiana; species Nicotiana otophora. The sequence continues at coordinate 68,286 of AWOL01S0050036.1, forward strand.
GATTCTCTATATGCTGCATATATAAAACTCCGAACTCTTAGGTGCGTTCATAACGTAACTAACTCTGGATCATTGATCGAATAATTCCTTTCGCTCCTTCTCAACTTTCTTTAAATGCAAGCAATTACTTTTCCTGGTCGTTTTTTTCCACTTGTTGCATGCATACTTAACTTATCTTAGTTCCCACGTATGCCGAAATTTTCATGCAACTCATATGATCTCAAATATTACTTTTGATTTTTCTTTCCATTCCTTAGCCACGATAGGTGCCACTTTCTTATGTAGTGCATACAATTTTGTTGTGGAACTGTTATTATAAGACCATTTCCTCTTTAGGTCACTGTGCTTAGATTGAAAACTTCTTTCTTATTTTCTCAGCTAGTCTTTCATTATAGTACTTAAGAAGGACCCTTTGACTCTTATAAAGCTGCGAGCTTATTACATCGTATTCCCGATAGAATTTTTGATGTTCGTGCTCACTTGTAATTATCCTTAGTTACGTACCTCCACACTCATATGCTCGTACAGTTGCTTGTGAACTGAAGTTTTGACTGTCTTCCCAATGGAACTCTCTTTTATTTCCATAACACTCATACGATACCTTTAACTACCCCAAATCCTATTTGAATAGTTCTCAAGGATTAGCTTGTCATAACTGCGAGACTGAATTCACTATGTTGGAGTTTACTATGTTTATCTTGCACAATCCGCTACTTCGCTTGTATCCTCTTGTCTAGCCATAACTAGGCTCTTCCTGAATCAACTACTAACTACTCATTGTCTTATTCTCATATCAATATTCTGCGTAATCTTTCATGGGTCATTTCCTTTATCTTACTTACATCCTGCACTGGCTCCTTATCGATCAATAACCCTTACCTCCTCTCCTTGACGTCGTGTTTGCATAATGTTCTGAAATCATAGTATATTTGTAGGATTTGAATAAGTGCAATCTTATCCCTTTCTCATTCTTATCACATTCTTCCTTTATTAATTCATAGTTACTAGAACCACTTAGTTCTGACATAATGCCACATCACTTCATATTCCCCCCTTTAGAGAAGTACTAGGAGTTGGATCCACGAGGATCTACCTATAGATATTTTACCTCTTCATCTTTGGCGTCTTTTCAAATCATCGGTGACCCTTACTCGTCTTGCGGCAATCCTTCTGTATCAAGAATAATAAAATTCCTTATTCGCGAGGGTGACACTTAGTATAACTGACACATACAGTCCCTTAAGCTTAACTTTGCTCACATTGCTTTCTTTAGGGAAGCATCTTTCTGAATGACCATTCTCGAAATTTCTCATGAATCTTCTTCTGTTATCCATTCCATTATCGCCAAAACGCAACCTAAAATTCCCATGATGCCGACCATTATCGAATCACCCAGTCCCTAATTCATGTTTAGTTTATCTTGTTCACCAGCCCATACCGATTATTATTCTTGGGTCTAACTTTTCCTTCTGGTAGTCGCGTTGGAGTCACGAACTTATTTCTCGAAATGAGGGTATGACTTTTATGGCCTATACTATTTTGTTGTCTCAAGGCATGTCACCTCTTATCTTTTCTTTCACTTGACTATAGACTTTGTAATACTGTCATTTGTTTTTCTATTGTTGTCATTCATGCATCACATCTTACTCATAATGCTTCGTTATCTCTCTTCTTATTTACCTGCTAATATTTATGTCTATCACTTCTGGAAACTTTAACAAGATATTCTTTTGCTTTTAGCTCCCCTTGCTTCATCTGTTGGCTCTTCGAGTTGCCTAACATTCTTCCTTTACTAGGGACGGGAGCCACACTAAGATAATATTTATCCCTTCAGGATTCCAATGCCTATCTTTGTAGTACTCATATCTAGTTGTACTATTTTAGAGTGCACCATCTGGGTGTCTTACAAGAAGATCTATTACCACATTTGCAATATCCTTCAGAAATGTCAACTGACACAAATAATCCATTCACCATTTTGGGTTACTCTAACCCCATCCGGATTCTGATATCCGTCCTTCTCTTATACTACTTCTGCTAGCTTCCATAGGGCATAAATGAGATGGGTGTGGCCAATTGTACATACCTCTATTACAATTGAAGGTAATTCAAAATGCTTATATCTCCTTTCTTGAATGGTAAATAATGATAATCTTCATGAGCTGGGTACCTCGTACCCTTTTTCATCTTGCTTCTTTTACTTGTTGAAGCTTGTATCTATCTTCTGAATCTCTCGTTGTTTTTTACTATATGGGTGGATAGATATTCATGCATTAGGGCTCCTTTTCCAGAAGCTTACACATCTTAGTACACACATGATCTGCTGAATATCTCATATTTATCCATCATAAGAATGATGAAAAAATCAAGCTCCTCTGACTCAATTCTTCCACAGCTATACCTCTAACCAGCCGTCTTTCTGGATGTAGGCATTGTCGTATTATGAATAAGATAGAATTTAGGAAGTTGAGTTCTTACAACTGAGCTCTACCACACGATCTAGAGTAAGAAGAAAGAGTAACAGTCCTAAATTCCATGTAGCCTCCTGCTTATTAGTGTAGTGCACCACACACCCATAAACAAGACTCTACTAGACACGGCTTGTAGACTCCCTAGGACAGAACTTCTCTGATACCACTTTTGTCACGACCCAAACCGATGAGCCGCGACGGGCACCCGGTACCTTACTCAAACCGAGTACCAACATAACGTATCTTTTCGTATCATACCATCATAGATAACTGAGCTGGAGAGGCTGCCGTGAGATAAGTGGAATACAACATGTAATACCAACTTATACATAAGGCATATGGGCATCTAAGACCAAAATAACTACTCGTACACTAAACATAGGTCGACAAAGCCATACAATATTTTACGTACATGACATCTGTCTACAAGCCTCTAAGAATACATAATTATCAT
>AWOL01S0050042.1:8695-40336 GCA_000715115.1 Nicotiana otophora
ACTTTTCAAATATAATTTTTTCAAGTAATATCCTTCGGGTATAAGTCACCTTGTGACACCTAAGCATGGAAGATTAGCAGCTCCGAACACAGATATAATCGCAGGGGAAATCTACCGGGATACCATCCCATAGTTTCGAATTAATTATGCAGTACGGGGGGAGGGGGAGGAGAGGGGGATCTCTCGGAATACGTCCGTAGTCCCAAAATAAATATGCAGTACTGGGGGATCTCCCAAAATACGTCCGTAGTCCCAAAGTAAATATGCAAGACAGGGGGATCTCCCGGAATACGTTCGTAGTCCCAATTTAAATATGCAGTGTTGGGGGATCTCCCGGAATACGTCTGTAGTACCAAAATAAATATGTAGTGCTGGGGGATCTCCCGGAATATATCCGTAGTCCCAATTTAAATATGCAGCGCAAATAACAGAGATAACAACTATAACATGACAAAAACCTCGTACATCACCACAACGAGTACATAAGCAATAATGACAAAAATGCAAAGTACGACGAGCAAAATCAACTCAAGAATTTAAATCACAAGAACGGTAGAACTCATTCACAAGGAATAACCACAGTAAAGAATTCTAGGCACAAGGGAGAACAACTTAACCAGGGAAAACAAAACAAAAATGTAGCAATGATTCCACAATATTCAAGTCAATACTAAGAAGCCAACACGAGTCAAATAGTTCCAAATAATGGCAAGTCAACTAAGATATAGGTTATCTAAACTCCTTTTGAGGTTGAGCAATTACGAGAAATATTCAACCATTCAAGTAAGGATAAGCAGCGGAAGAGAATCATAACTCCAATTAAGACTAAATAATTATAGGATGAGAAAATAATGATTTTAATTAAAGATAAGCAGTTATGAAAAATATAGTACGACGATAGAAGAGGTAAAATCTCTGGTTAAGTCGAATAAGGGTCAAATAGACAGTAAGAGTGAATCCTAAAGCAATTATCTCCAATCAAAACATGTAGAGGTGAAACTAGCAAATAGGAATTCAAGCGTAACAAGAACAACATCATACACAGTGAATATAAGGACATAAGAATCCTAAAAGGCCAACTTTCCACAAATAAGTCCGAGCACGCACTCGTCACCTCGCGTACACAGACTATAATCCACATAGTTGACTCAAATCCTAAGGGGAAAATCCCCCACACAAGGTTAGGTAAGATACTTACCTCGAGTCAAACTCAATCAATCTGTAAGAATGCCTTTTCCATGAATACCCGGCTCTGAATGGCCCAAATCTATACAAAAGCAATTACATATCATAATTACAATCATAATAGACTCATCTAATTAATTAAATCAACACTTTAACAAAAATTCCGAAATTCGCCCTAAAAAGTCGACACGGGCCCACATCTCGGAATCGGGTAAAAGTCACAAAATCCGAAAGCCTATTCACTCACGAGTCTAACCATATCAAATTTACTAAAATTCGACACCAAATGGTCCTCCAAATCCACAATTCAAACTCCCAAATTCCTAGCCTCCAACTTCCAATTTCCACCTTAAATATACACTAATTAGGTGGGAAAATACATGGGGAAGCATGATTATTGATCACAAATAAGCACAAGGGACTTACCTCAAGAAATCTCTCAAAATTGCTCTCAGAAATCACCCTAAACCGAGTTGCAAAGTTCAAAAATGACAAAAATCGCGAAGCCCTTCGGTTTTAACCACTGCACAGGTATTTCCGCATCTGCGGGGCCTGGGCTCGCACCTGCGGGTGCGCTTGTGCGGCAAGAAGTGCGCATCTGCGCAAATCACTTACCTTATGTGCCTTCGCACCTGCGATGACCCTAACGCATTTGCGGGCATCGCAGATGCGGAATTCACCTCGCACCTGCGACCCCTGGCACTCCTCCATTTTTCCGCTTCTGCGCTTGCCTCTCCGCACGTGCGAGGACCCGGGACCTCAACCAAACATACCAACCAATCTTAAAATACCATACGAACTTAGTCGAGCCCACAAATCATATCAACTAACGCTAAAATCATGAATCACTCTCCAATTCAAACTTAAAGAATTTGAAACTTCAAATTCCTACAACCGATGCCGAAACCTATCAAATCAATCCGGAATGACGTCAAATTTTGCAGGTAAGTCCCAAATAACATAACGGAGTTGTTCCAACTCTCGAAATCTCATTTGGACCCTGATATAAAAAAGTCCACTTCCGATCCAAATTTTCAAAAATTCGACTTTCGCCATTTCAAGCCTAAATCAGGTACAGACCTCAGATTCACAGTCCGGACACGCTCCTAAGTCCAAAATCACCCAACTGAGCTAACGAAACCGATAGAACTCCATTCCGGAGTCTTTTTCAAATAGTTCCGACTACGGTGAAAATCCTAAGACTTAAGCTTCCGTTTTAGGGACTAAATGTCCCGATTCACTCTGAATTATCCGGTAACTGAATTCAACCACGCACACAGTCAATACACATAATACGAATCTGCTCAGGTCCCTATGCCGTCATACGAGACTTAAATTCTCAAAATGACCGGCCGGGTCGTTACATTATTTCACTTGTTGCGGTGTGCAACCCGATCCCCCGTACAATAAGTTAAATCAACAACAACAATTCAATAACTCAATTTACAAGAGTTTTCTACAAACGAGAGTATGATTACACAGCAACAAAGGAACCACATAAAAATCAAAGGAATACACCAACCATTACAAAAATGACAAGATATGTAAGGCATGTGATAATTAAGAGGAACTCAACAATTAAGAGGTAACAAGACAATAAGGAAGGCAATAACTTGAACCAAGGCATATAAGGGCCAAATAACGAGCAAGAGGTAAATAAGTGCTAACAACATTGTATAGAGCATGTACGAGTAGCCTAACAATGAGATACCACATGTTATGACAATTTAATCAAAGGAACAGGAAGAGACTAGACAATCTAAACCAGTCAATGTTACACATAGACAGTGTACCCACTCGTCACCTTGCGTACACGGCTTCCACATAACAAGATAGCACTATCGACTCAATGCCTAAGGGGTAGGTTCCCTCACACAAAGTTAGACAAGACACTTACCTCAATTCGGCCGACTCAATACTCAAATTAACTTCTCCTTTACCAGTTCACCAACGCTAGGCTCACTCTAGCCAAAGACGCCTTAAATACATCAAACAATGCATGAGAAAATAATTTCAATTAACAAAGCTATGATCCTTATAAAATTTGTAAAAAGTCAACAAAAGTCAACTCCCCAAGCCCGCACCTCGGAACCCGATAAAAATTATAAAACCCGAACACCCATTCCGATACGAGTTCAACCATACCAAAATTATCAAGTTCCGATGCCAGTTCGTCCTTCAAATCATCATTTTACAATTTTGAAAGTGTTTTACAAATTTTCCCCAAATTTTCCTTTAGATTCCCATGAATTTGATGTTACATCTAAGGTATAATCAAAAAATATAATTGAAAATTGATTCAAGGCACTTACCCAATGATTTGATATGAAAATCTCTCTCAAAATCGCCCACTCTCGGACCTAGGGTTCAAAATATGATAAAATGAAGTTAAGCCCCGAAATGGAAGTGTTAATACCAGCCTCAGATGTCGCATTTGCGACATCCGGATCGCAATTGCGATGCTCGCAGCAAATGCGACAAAAGCTTCGCAAAAGCGAAGGCTGACCAGCTCTGCCAAGGTCGAAAATGCGACACAAGACTCGCAAATGCGAGCTCAGAGTTTTCGCAAAAGCGACAATTTGTGTCACAAATGCGATGCAATAGTTCGCAATTATGAACTCCCTTGTCCCAGCCCATCGTCAAAAAAGAAAGATTAATCTCGCAAATGCGGATATTACAAATGCGATGAAAACCTCGCAAATGCGAGAACAGAGACACCAGCACAACTGAACCTTCTTCCAACACTCCGACACGCATATGAAACTCATCCGAGTCCTCGGGGCTCTATACCAAACATCCACACAAGTCTGAAAACATAACACGAACTCATTCGCATGATCAGAACACCAAAATAACCTCTAGAACCACGAATCGGATGCCAAAACACATGAAAATCACCATGAACTTCAAGAACTTCTAGAATCGCAACCAAGCGTTCGAACCATATCAAATCAACTCCAAATGACACCAAATTTTGCAGGCAAGTCTCAAATGACATAACGGAGCTGTTCCAACTCTCGGAAATGCATTTCGACCACGATATCACCAAAGTCAACTCTCGGTCAAACTCCCAATCTTCCTAAACTTCAACTTTCCAATTTTTGCCAAAATACTTCAAATTACCATACAGATATCCAAATCCAAATCCGGACGTACGCCTAAGTCCAAAATCACCACCCGAGCCTATTGGAATCATCGAAACTCCAATCCGAGGTCAAATACTCAAAAATAAAACCTTGGTCATTTCTTTAAACTTCGAGCTTCTCAAATAAGAGTCACTCCTAAACAATCATTTCCGAACTTCTCAAAATACCGAATCGATGATGCACGTAAGTCATAATACACTATGTGAAGCTACTCCTGACCTCAAACTGCTAAACCGGATGAAATATCTCAAAACGACCAGTCGGATCATTACAGCTTGAAACATCTCCATAGCACTGTTGACAACATTAAATATCTGACCCACCTCTGGAGATATAGTTGTCTGAGCCAGAACTGCTGTTGTGGGTGGCACTGGATCCTGAGGTACTTGAACCCCCTTTGTGGATTTATCCTTCCTTTTTTGAGTTGAAGCTTTCTTAGTTCTACCTTGAGCCAAAATAGTAGCAAAAGTTTCTTGAGAAGCATCCTAAGTGTCGGTGTCAGAGTTGCGAGTACGAGCCATTTCTGCGAGTTTTGGAGAAACAAATACATTAGATAATTTCTTAGAGGTAGGTTCTACTGCACGATCTAAAGTATGAAACAAATGAGACTTTTCCTAAATGCTTGTAGCCTCCAATTTATAAGTATGGCGCGCTTCATACCCATAAATAAGACTCTACTGGCATGGCTTCATAGACTCTCTTGGACTCCATAAACCTGATGCTCTCATACCAAGTTTGTCACATCCCATTTTTTGAACAAGCCGTGACCGGCACCCGATCACTAAAGTTGATCGAGCGAACCATCTGCGCTTATCAAAACTATTATAACCTCAAACTTTATATGCAAAAAGGCAATACTTTAACCAAATAATTTTAATTAATTTGAATATCTAAAATAAACCAACTCCAAAACTTTATTCAGAGTATCTACTGAAATACTGCAAAGTTATTATCAAAAATACCTGAACCTTAATCCACCGACTATGCCTATGAAGCCTCTACTGATAAACTAACGCACTGCTCAGGACATGACATTTCCTGGCCAATTCTCCAAGTAAACAAGAATATAGCTAAATAATGACGACTCAAAAGAATACTCCACGAACAAAAGCGGAGCTCACCAATAGCACTGGAAGTGAGGGAAGTCCTAAACTTTAATCTGCTCACCTGCAAAACCGTTTTTTTGTCTTAGTCACCATATGATCGGCATGGGTTCGATCCCAACCTGATTGAATAGGCCCAATCCACGAGGTGCCACTCGCTTCATGGTTCTCAGTACTCTTGTATCATACCTTAGCCTGACTAGGCAAATTCTTATCAACGAGACCCTCGACTCGTGTGCTCCCTACTTTGACACAATTAGTTTTAGGAAGTCAACACCTTGGTCAGGACTCTCGGCCTGGACGATGACCCCTTCTCATAATAGAGGATACTCCCAAAAATCTTTTCTTTCTAAAACTTCTTCTTATGACTTTTCAAGTCTAAATATTGTTTGAAGTGATCTATCAATATTCATAATAATATTCTTGAATGTATGCATAGCATAAGCATGGAATAAAATTACTCAAAGTAGGATAATTGAGAATAGGAAATTTTATATACTTGCGTTTAAAACCTATTTATTTGTAAATAAGCCTAGAATTGTCGTTGTCTGCGTGAATAGTTCGCTGGGACTTGCTGCCTTTGTTTCTTGTCCTAAAAAGTCTAATTATTGTTTTGTTGCTTTGTATTCTTTGAAACCCAATCCTTTGTCCCCCTTTCGTCCAAGGCTTTAAGCCTTTTCCTTGCCCTTACGTACAGACTACTCTGTGGGCTTTCGTCCCAACTTTAAGTGTCTTGTCTTCTTTCTCTTTTTTTAAAAAAAAAATTTAACAAGTATTTAATAATTAACAATATTAAAATTATTAATATTCCCCTGCTTGTATATCAAATTATTCGTAAATATAGAAGTAACTCAAAAGTCAATCATAAGGGTTTAAATCTATAATAGAAGTATAATTTTTATGCACTCAAGGCAATATTAAAAAAATTAAATTTTATATTGAGCGTGTCTTGAAACTTTTATAGATTCGAGGAATGTTACAACATCAGATGACCACACCAAATTAAAACCCCTCAACACAAACTTGAACTTTATAATACCGACCCGATTCTACCCGTAATTCCCTACCCGATTGCCCACTAAATAAATAGCCAAACCATCTCTATTAAGAAAGTGGGTCATTAAGTTCAACTGTTCTTACCAAAAAAGCAAGAGAGAAATTCTTATCACCTCTGCATTCAGTGCTTAATGCACTCAAAGGTACCTCGTAAATCTATCGATTTTCCCTCGTAAATCTATCGATTTTCGTTATTTTTCTTAGTTTCTTGTATCTTAATAATTATTTTTTGTCTTAGGGTTTCATATGTATTGTCTATTAAACCTAGGGTTTTCATATTTATACTTTGTCGTTTAAGGTTTTCACATATATATTTTCTGACTTGTCCCTAGATCGTTTAATGCTTTTACATTGTGTATATATTTGTTATTGTTTATGCTTGCATGTGTCTTTCTTCTTCATACCCTAATTTTCATGGGTTTCTGTTGGTCGGTTAGGGTTTAGAGGTAAACTTATTGATATATGGTTTGAAAATATTCTTCTGGTTTATGGTTTTAGGGTTAGTGGTCCCAACTTATTTTAAATTTCAGAAGTGTATCTTTGTGGTAGTTAGCTGAAGAATACAAATATGAACTTTTTGTGTTTCTTTTAGCTTGTTTGGATTTATTGGTTGCTGCTAAATATTGAGTCCCCTGTTTGACACACATTCTATTATTTATTTAGGTTTTCTGCTTTTGACTTGTTTTTTTTTATGTGTTTTACTTCTTCTGTACTTATTCTTATTTCAATTTTTCATGCCTTTTCTATTGTTTATTTAGGTTTTATGCTTTTGAAGTATTTTTTATGTGTTGTACTTCTTTTATTTTCTGTTTTTTATGCATTTAGTTGTCTTATTGAATTTAATGACTTACTTGTTTTGTTCTTATTCTGTAGCCTATTATTAATGGTATTAATTGATTTAATCTTTCATCATGTTGAAGACTAAATTAAAAAGCCACAACTGGTGTATTAAAGCAAGGATGTGCACACTAAGAAAGATTATGACACTGACTTGCTTTCTTTTGAAGACTTAGTGGATGAATATAATTCCAAGTTGGGGTATATAGGGGTGCAATAACTAATAGTTATGGGTCTCTCAGATAGATATTATGAGATAGAAAGAGATGCTGGGATTAGGGCTTTGTTGGATTTTGTTAATGACCAGTTTACTACTATTAACCTCTTTGCTGTAGAAGATTGTGAACTTACAATTGATTTACCTAACATAGTTAACCACACTAAGTCATACACATCAGAACTTGAAGGTGCCACTGACTGCAGTAGTATTGAAACTGGACTCTGATGATCCAAAATTTTCAGAATATGATTCTGATGGATTGGTGCAACATCAAGCACAAAAGAAAAGGTGCATCAATGATAAGTTGACTGACTATAAGGAGTTGGATAAGTCAATGACATTCAAAGATATATCTGAAGCTCAGAAAGTAATCAACATGTACTTTCTTACAAATGGATAAGGGTTACAATAACTGTCAAGACCCAAAATCTATTAAAGGTCATGATGGCGCTGGACACCATTGTCAGGCAAGCCAAAAATAAATACTTAATTTGATTCTTATTTTAATATTTTTAAAATCATATTTCCTTCAATTAAATAGTAAAAGATGGAATTTATAGAGTAAATCATAATATTTTTAACAATTTCAATACAGGACAACCCATAATCACCCCAAAACCCGGTGTCACAAGTGCATAAGTCTCAACTAGGAATGTAAAATAAAATACAACATCTGTACGAAATACAAATTTGGACAGAAAAAATATAAATACTCTGAAGGAGACTCTGCTGGCTGCGGATCGTAGTTTGGAATGCAACTCACCTAAGTTCCCGCAATAACCGTGCCTCTACGCCCACAGGGTGACTAGACATATATGTACCTGCACAAAAATATACAGCAAATATAGTATGAGTACGTAAATCAACGCGTACCCAGTCAGTATCCCTCCTAACCTCGAAACAGTAGTGACGAGGGGTCGATTCCGATACTTACTATGGGCTAAAAATAAAATACCAATAATATAAGTAAGCGTGAATTACGTAGAACGACTGTAAGCTTAATATCATTAAATAGTTAAACAATTCTTTTGTTAATAAGAAATCTCCAAATTTATTTTTCACCGTTTATCATTTTGTATTTCAAGCCAATGAAACCAATTCAATCATGCGCAAATCATGTCGAGGTCGTACGGCCCGATCCAATATAAATATTTAAACTGTGCACTGTCGAGGGTTGAACGCCGCGAACCATAGATGCATCTATCTGCTACCGAGGCGTTTGGCCCGCTCCACAAAAGCGAAAAATACATTAAACAACCAATTCAAGATTTATTAAGGGGCAAATATTCCAAGAATTTCAAATTCCCATTTATCGGTCAAGTAAATGAAGTTTAACTTTTTACAATTCCTTTGTCAAGTTTCTAAATGTTTTAAACAATTAAATTAACAAGTAGGGCGCAACATCGCAAGTACAACATGGTATGGGTCCTAGACTACCCAGACATAAGCATAATAGTAGCTACGCATGGACTCTCATCACCTCGTGCGTACATAGCCCTCATAAATAGAAGCACACAATAATTTGATTCACCTATGGGGTTAATTCCCTCTTACAAGATTAGAAAGGAGACTTACCTCGCTCCGAAAATTATAACCGGCTCCCAAGCCCTTCCAACAACTCAAACCGATGCCTAACTCTCCAAAACTAGTCAATAAATGTGCAAACCCATAAATACATACTCGAATACTCATTATAATTCAACTTACAATAATTTCCAACTCCGTTCGAAAAGTCGACAAAATCAACCTCGGGCCCACGTGCCAGGATTCCGAAAACTTTCGAAGATAAACATTACTCATAGCATCACGAACCCAAATATATAATTTATTTTCAATTCCATGCCTAAATTCGTGGTCAAAATTCAAAAATACCAATTTCTAGGTTTTCTACCAAAACCCCAAATTTCCACTAATTTCAATCCCCAATTCGTGGAAATCACTTACCTTGACATAGATAACGAAAATATCCCTTCCAAGAGCTCCAAAAATCGCCCAACCAAATGCAAAATGGAAGACAATGGCGAAATCCCTTCTTTAAAACTTCACTGCCCAGGTCCGCCCTTCTTCGCGATCGCGGAATGACCATCGCGATCGTGAAGGCCAAAGAAACACTGCCTCCAAATTTCCTCTTTACGTTCACATCATCCTGGTCACGTTTGCGAACATTTGAGACCACCACCCTTCGCGTTCGCGTTCCACCAGCCGCATTCATGAAGGCCAACTGCTTCAGGCCCCGCTCCCTCTTCCTTCTACGCGTTCACGATAGCTCTCCCACATTCGCGTAGGCTATTCCAGACCCTGTTCCATGTTCGCGGCCCCCGTACCGCGTTCGCGATGAACAACCATCAACAACCCAAAAATCCTCCCTTCGCGATTGCGGGACTCCCTTCGCGTTCGCGAAGGACAACATCAGAACCAGCAACAACAACAACCAAAACAACCCGAGGCCCCCGGGACCCTGTCCAAGTCGCACAAACCAGTCCCATAACATAATACGGTCCTGCTCGAGGCCTCAAATCACATCAAACAACACCAAAATCATGAATCGCACCCCAATTCAAACTTAATGAACTTTAGAACTTTAAATTTCTACATTCGATGCCGAAACCCATCAAATCACGTCCGATTGACCTCAAATTTTGCACACAAGTCATATTCGACCTTATGGACCTACTCTAACTCCCGAAATCGGATTCCAACCCCAATATCAAAAAGTGCACTCTCGGTCAAACTTCTCGTAAACCTTCAGACGGACATTGATAACATTGAAATACACCTCAACCCAATTTTTATGAAGTTTCTTCCAAAATGCCAACTTCCACAATAGGCACCGAAATGCTCCTGGGTTATCCAAATCCCGATTCGGACATACGCCCAAGTCCAAAATTATCATACGAACCTGTTGGAACCTTCAAATCTCGATTCCGAGGTCATTTACTTAAAAATTACACTTTAGTCAATTCTTCCAACTTAAAGCTTCTGAAATGAGAATTTTCTTTCTAAACCAACTCCGGATTTCCCAAAATCAATTCTGACCACACGTACAAGTCATAATACCTGAAGTGAAGCTGCTCAGGGACTCAAACCGCTGAACGACGCGCTAAAGCTCAAAACGACCGGTCGGGTCGTTATATTCTCTCCCACTTAAACATACGTTCGCCCTCGAATGTGCTAAGAACTGTTCTGGAGTTGTCTGAAATCACCGTTTAACACCTCGTGCACCTACCCATTCTACCATAACCCAGTTGAGCATATTAGCTCGAGCAAACCTGAAAATCCTCCCTTTTATCTAGTCAAATAAGCCTTAGAGCCAAATTCCAACATCTGAAATTCTCTACCAGGTCTGTTTCCAAAATACGAGCACGGTATCCATCACTACATGATGTACCAATAAATGATTGTATACTCTCACTAAATTCACACCATGCACCGCATTATTCACATGCCCATAATGACATCCCCTGACAACAATAGACAAAATCCCTCGAATCTGATGCCCACAACACACCTCATGAAGCATATAAGTCTCGTTTCAACTCTCGCAATACTGCCATGACAGAAGAGATGTATAAAAACTCATAACCACTTGCCGAATCACAATTCATGGAGTCTCTTCTCCTGACAAGGACTATTACCTCATTATGAACTAAATAACAACATTTACTCTTTAATGAGCCTCATATAAATCTGATCGCACTGATCCCAGGTCCAATAATCTCGTCTCACCCAGTACAAGCTGCTCAGGCAATAAGCCCCCTCAGAAACTTCCAAAAGTCTCATATGATGCCATAACGTGCCAACAAACTACAAACTCGAATGTTATACATAGGGAAACGAACTCTGGAATGATATACATAACCCGCGTAACTAATTTAAACAGCCAAAGAAATGTTATGAACCTTCCTCAGGAAATGAGAAGAAAAACACACAATAATAGATATTGGAAATATTACTCAATATCACACTGTTGCGGCATGCAACCCGACCCACACATGATACCGTTGCGGCATGCAACCCGATCCAACCATAATACCCGTGGCGGCGTGCCACCCGATCTAAACATCCGTGGTGGCGTGCCACCCGATCCAACCATATACCCGTGGCGGCTTGCCACCCGATCCACACATGACAATAAATAGGGGAGTACCCATCAGGCCGAAGTGCCTATACCTACGAAATGCCCAAATATCGACCACGAACACACCAAGTACAAAATATAACTCTGGGGAGATGGATAGAGCCATACGCTACAATACCCAAGCACAACTAGGGTGCTATAAATGACCTGCATCTGGAGAGCCATCTCACTCATATAATACCACAAACTACACGGGATCACAAAACATGTTCGAATACTCAAGACACCTCACAAACCACCTTGCATAATATAGATCACCTGGAATAGCTAACGACAGAAATAACATCCAAGGCCCGAAGACTCCTCCGTAAATAATGCTATGCTGAAATGAGAAGCATCCGACCCGATATAGAGCACACGCTCACATTTAGATCCATCCACGGACCCCAAGCCGATTCTGATCATACCATACTGGGCCAATAACCTTTCAAGGATCCACACTTTTCTTTCCCATGACACACAAGAACAACCGTCAAATCTGAATTAACTTCCGCAACTCACAACCAAATGAATAGAGCGCCTTCAAAGCCTAAACCCTCACCTTAACGATAGTACCATAATTTCCATACTTGGTTTTAATCTTTAATCAATCAAGTGACAGCATGCCACACCTATGCAATCTTCCCGTGGGATACGCTCCCACGACCTTCCGCACCAGGTAACAAAGTTTGCACATCCAAACTACCGGCCATACAATGTTGTAAAGTGAATCGAGAATCCGCAAATTAGTACACAAAGCCTCTTACATGGGACACCGATCTCAGGTGACGCTAAAGACAATACCAGCTTACTCTAAACATCTGAATCATTTCCTGCTCATCCAAGCTCGGAACATCATTGTCTATACCGAACCGCAACCTTGATCCTCAACTTCCAATTCCCATGTCGCTCATTGCACCTAACATGCCAAAACGCGAGAGTACAAGAGTTTCATCAAAACTCCTGAACCACTAATAGGGTACGCACTTCCTCATATAGAAACCTTTCACTTAACTCATTCCAGGAGAACCATTGCAATACGCGACTGAATTCCCATAACCGCAGACCGAACATGCCAAAATACTCGAATGCCTCCAAATAAAAATCAATTACGGCGGCCGTCAATCCTCGCGCGCGCCACCACAAATCACATGCATAACTCAACACGCTGAAGGAACTGATCCTTTCCACCGTCATGCTAATTCAACCATTGCTAACCGATCCGACTTCTTCGAATTTACTCCGGACTTGCCTTAGGAATAATAATAATAATAATAGCTCCATTTAAAACATAACAAACCCAAATCTGTACTCATCCTGAGCGATCTTATTTCACGAGGCCACGTTGTCTCCAAAACCCATGAACCATCTCATACCCTCCTTATGCGCATATTCGCATCTTCATATGGTACACCCATTCTGAAAATTCCTCTATGAATCCAAAGTTATTTTCTCCCATTCCTCCAATGACACACCGCAGACCGAAGATAACGTAGAACACTCCAAGCCACTTTCCTAATCCACTGCTAAAGCTCAATACTTAACCATACTACAGACTCAATACTTAACCATACTACGGACTCAAAATCCTTAGGCACCACACTTTAACTTTTGAATCCACTAGGACCGTTGTTGAGAGTCACCCACTCTTACTTGTTCCCAATTATGATCAAACTCCAATGCCCTGCTAGCACATGAACACTCTCTTAAAGAAGTACTTGGCCGGATCACTTTCCTTGTATTTCACATCTACACGAAGCATAAACTCTGAGTCTTCACAAAGCCTAAACATGAATCGATAAGTCCAAATATACCACACATTTCCCAAATCCTTTGCTCAAATTACCACTGATGTTCTCTTTCTTTAGTTGTAATAACCCATAAATATGTCGATAACCAGAAACCTCACAAGTAGATGGCCATGCAATCCAATCGTAGGCGGTGGGGCTCTCCCACTTAGCTTGAAGCTACCATTACATAACCCTGGAACCTATCAAGATTCCTTCTTCTTCACTGACATAACCTCGCGCAATCGACCTGCCAAATTCCTCGAAATCTTCCTGTTAACCATTTCATGGCCACTCTAAATCACTAGCCACATGCACATATTCGACCTCTTCCTGAATAGTCAGTAGAAATTCTTCGTAGGAGCTTCGTCAACACCACGCAACCGCTAACCTTCTCACAGGAGATAACCCACCTGTGGAAACTCCATGCCGACATCATCCAATACCGCTGCACTGGGTACAATTACTACAAAATCAGTAACCCATCCTGAGCCCGTGCTCATTCACCAGTTGTACAAGTCCGTTCACTCCTCATGGACATCAATTAAAGGTGCGACAATACATCCCAATCCAAAGTTCTATTGTATCCTTCTTCATATCAAGCAACTTCTTTCTTTTGTATCCAACCTTCCTCCGTATAGCAGCCAGTATTCCAAATTAAGCCTGCCGACCGAGTCACTGTCCACAATGAATCCCAAATCACTCTAAACTTTCTCAAGGCGTGTAATCATCCTACCACATAACCCATATACTTCTCCGCCACTCTCCTACTTTGGTCAAACTCACTCCTTTAAGCAACTACTCGACTCTTGTTTCTCACACTTGCCCTTCTAGAAGTTTATCCACTGCCAGACAACTCCCTCATGTCCTTCCTCATCCTTCGCTGCCCAGTTGTTGCCTTAAATCAAAATCTATCTCTATAGCACTTGAACCAATCGTCACTACCAACTTTAAACCTTTCCAAAGATCATCTTTCTCGACCCATCAACACTAAAAACACCAATTCGATTCTGAAATCGCTACACCCCATTATTTCTGACAACCACTTCTCCGACACCATTTCACAATACCCTGTCCCGAAGACGAATTGAAGAAGACCACAACACCGACAAACTTAACGCATCCAATCCAGGATGATGACACCACATCACAAATGAAAATTCCACCGCACTCAAAATACCCAGTCTCGTTACTCCATCAACCCAAACTTGAACGTTCGAAGTCCGATTGCCTCTCCTCCGCCGGAACTAAATGCTGAACCTTTAAGCCGTGAAATGAGAAGTCCTTCTATCAAATCATTTACTGCCACGATCCATAGATAAGCACCCTACCATTACACAAACTCTGTGTAATAGCAACGCATGAATCGCCATAACAATCAATGCCAAATCTCAAAACCTTAGGTAATACTAATACGGAGCTGAAACGACAGAATGGCCTTCCACAAGGTGACGACAATAGCCCAAAGCAAATACGCAAGGAGAAACATCTTGCACCACAGATGTAGTATCATTTAAATTCCTCGATTCTTAATTTATAACAAGAGCTTCATGTCTCAAAAGATTGAATAGGAAGGAAATGAAGGCATGGGCCTCAAAGGAATCAAATCGCATGATGAGGAATCAAGAAGGGAAGTGCTCCTAACAGTCCTGTAGCCTCTCAAAGATAAGTGCATACGTCTTCGTACTGCTCCGCAAGACTCTACTAGACTCACTCATGACTCATGAAACCTAAGTGAACCTAGTGCAATGATACCATGTTGTCACGACCCAAAATTCATTAAAGGTCGTGATGGCCCCGGACATCACTGTCAAGCAAGCCAAAAATAAATACTTAATTTGGTTCTCATTTTAATATTTTTGAAATCATATTTCCTTCAATTAAATAGTAAAGGATGGAATTTACAGAGTAAATAATAATATTTTTAACAATTTCAATATAGGACAACCCATAATCACCCTAAAACCCGGTGTCACAAGTGTATGAGCCTCAACTAGGAATGTAAAATAAAATACAACATATGTTCGGAATATAAATTTGGACAAAAGAAATATAAATACTCTGAATGAGACTCTGCTGGTTGCGGATCGTAGTATAGAATGCAACTCACCTAATTCCCCGCAATAAACGTGCCTCTGCGCCCACAAGGTCACTAGACATATATGTACCTGCACAAAAATGTGCTGCAAGTGTAGTATGAGTACGTAAATCAACGCGTACCTAGTAAGTATCCCTCCTAACCTCGAAGAGGTATTGACGAAGGGTCGATTCCGACACTTACTATGGGCTATAAATAAAATACCAATGATATAAGTAAGCATGAGTTACGTAGAATGGCTGTAAGCTTAATACCATGAAATAAGTAAACAATTCTTTTGTTAATAAGAAATCTCCAAATTTATTTTTCATCGTTTATCATTTTGTATTTGAGGTCAATGAAGCAATATCAATTATCATAAATTCCAAAGCAATCAATTCAATTATGTGCAAATCATGCCGAGGTCGTACGGCATGACCCAACATAAATATTTAAACTGTGCATTGCTGAGGGTCGAACGACGCGAACCATAGATGCATCTATCTTCTACCGAGGCGTTCGGCCCGCTCCACAAAAGAGAAAAACATATTAAACAACTAATTCAAGATTTTTTAAGGGGCAAATATTCCAAGAATTTCAAATTCCCATTTAACGGTCAAGTAAATGAAGTTTAACTTTTTTACAATTCCTTTTTCGAGTTTCTAAATGTTTTACACAATTAAATTAACAAGTAGGGCGCAACATCGCAAGTACAACATGATATGGGTCCTAGACTACCCAGACATAAGCATAATAGTATCTACGCACGGACTCTCGTCACCTCGTGCGTACGTAGCCCCCTCAAATAGAAGCTCATAATAATTTGATTCACCTATGGAATTCATTCCCTCTTACAAGTTTAGAAAGGAGACTTACCTCGCTCCGAAATTCCACAACCAGCTCCCAATCCCTTCCAACAACTCAAAACGATGCCCAATGCTCCAAAACTAGTCAATAAATGTGAAAACCCATAACTACATACTCTAATACTCATTATAATTCAACTTACAACAATTTTCAACTCCGTTCGAAAAGTCGATAAAATCACCCTCGGGCCCACGTGCCCGGATTCCGAAAACTTTCTAAGATAAACATTACCCATAGCATCTCGAACCCAAATATATAATTTATTCTCAATTGCATGCCCAAATTCGTGGTCAAAATCCAAAAATACCAATTTCTAGGTTTTCTACCAAAACCCCAAATTTCCACTAATTTTCCATGAATTTAAATATTAACATTTATATATAATCCAAGTATTTAACCTACAATAGGTGGGAATCACTTACCCTGACATAGATGACGAAAATCTCCCTTTCAAGAGCTCCAAAAATCGCCCAACCAAATGCAAAATGGAGGAAAATGGCCAAATCCCGTCTTTAAAACTTCGCTGCCCAGGTCCACCCTTCTTCGCGATCGCGAAAAGACCATCGCGATCACGAAGGCCAAAGAAACACTGCTTCCAAATTTCCTCTTCGCATTCGCGAACATTTGAGACCACCACCCTTCGTGTTCGTGTTCCACCAGCCGCGTTCGCGAAGGCCAACTGCTCTAGGCCCTACTCCCTCTTCCTTCTATGTGTTCGCGGCAGCTCTCCTGCGTTCGCGTAGGCTGTTCCAGACCCTCTTTCGCGTTCGCGGCACCCGTGCCGCATTCGCGATGGACAACCATCAGCAGCCCAAAAATCCTCCCTTCGCGATCGTAGGACTCCCTTCGCGTTCGCGAAGGACAACATTAGAACCAGCAACAGCAGCAGCCAAAACAGCCCGAATTGATCTGAAACCACCCCGAAACACATCCGAGGCCCCAGGGATCCCGTCCAAGTCGCACAAACCAGTCCCATAACAAAACACGGACCTGCTTGAGGCCTTAAATCATATAAAACAATATCAAAATCATGAATAGCACCCCAATTCAAACTTAATGAACTTTAGAACTTCAAATTTCTACATCCGATGCCGAAACCCATCAAATCACGTTCGAGTGACCTCAAATTTTGCGCACAAGTCAGATTCGACATTATGGACATACTCCAACTCCCGTAATCGGATTCCGACCCCGATATCAAAAAGTCCACTTCCGGTCAAACTTCTCATAAACCTTCAGATTTCTAACTTCCGCTAAATGACCCCAAAATGACCTATGGACCTCTGAATCCATTTCCGGACACGCTCTTAATACCAGAATCACCATACGGAGCTATTCCCAACTCGGAATCCCAAACGTACATTGCTAACATTGAAATACACCTCAATCTAATTTTTATGAAGTTTCTTCCAAAATGCCAACTTCCACAATAGGCGCTGAAATGCTCCTGGGTCATCCAAAACCCAATTCGGACATACACCCAAGTCCAAAATTATCATACGAACCTGTTGAAACCTTCAAATCCCGATTCCGAGGTCGTTTACTTAAAAATCACACTTTAGTCAATTCTTCCAACTTAAAGCTTCCGAAATGAGAATTTTCTTTCTAAACCAACTCCGAATTTCCCGAAATTCGATTCCGACCACACGTACAAGTCATAATACCTGAAGTGAAGCTGTTCATGGACTCAAACTGTTGAACGACGCGCTAAAGATCAAAACGATCGGTCGGGTCGTTACACCAACTTAAAGGTGATCCATCAAGGCTCAGGTACATATGTGAAGATCCTGACGAGCCCTTTGTTTGTAATATTTCTAAGGATTCTGCAGGAGGTGGGGTTAAATTCCAGACCTTAAAATCAGAGCACAAATATGAACCTGTATTTGAGAACAATAGAGTTGATGCAAATACAATTGTTGCATACTTCAAAAGAGGGATTCAAGTTGATCCAAAAGTTAAGGTTAAAGAGATGAGGGCAAGCTGGAAAGTTGCTTTTAACATCAATGTTAGTGAATTTAAGTGTAAGAGGGAAAAGAGAATGATCTCTGAGAAACTTGAAGGTAGTTTTTGACGAGCACAAAATACAACACAAAATTAATGCTCTCTAGCCAAAGATAGTATATAGTTAGATTACCGTCTCCACATGGATTGGATTTAAATAATGTTCGAGTAATTTATGATTTAATTGCTATTCAGGAGGATCAACATGTGAGTTAAATGATTATGAACTACGTTTAACTACTAAAATAAAGAAATTGACAGTTGACAGTAAGGAATTAGAGATTCGCAGAGTTTGTTTCTTATCAATATGAGGAATAAAGATTTGACAGGATAGGTGCAAGATAGCTATTTTGGATTTATCTCTAGTTTAATTCACTCTAATATTCTAATGATTCTCACGAATTCACTCGATGATTAGTTCAAACGTGTAGTCAAGACTCCTCTCTCGATTAAATCTTAACTCTACGAGGTGAACTAATATAAGCACTGTGAAATATGCAATCATGCGTTAATGGATTAGTCCTTACGAAAACGTCTCTCGAATATTCTCCTAACTTGATTTAATCAACAAATCAACAAGCTCTTCCGATTACTTAAGAGAATTAATGAATTAAATCAAACAAAATAATGCAAAGATAATCACCTAGATATTCCTTTTTCGATTAAATAAATTGATGAATAAAGTTACAATAATTCAAAACTCCATAAACGAATTCAAGCACGAACTAGAATTACAATCTACAAATATTTATCAACACACCAAATCCGTCAAACCCTATAGGAAACTACTCAATAATCATGGAGGAAGCCATCACAAATATAATTAAAGAATTAGAAAACATCAATCTAACGTTACAATCCAAACTCCCGTATTGAATTGATGGCAAGATGATGAAATCATGTGTCTTGTAGCCTCAATGCTGTCCCAAAGCTTCCAAGTCAGAAGTCCCTTCAAAAACATCATTTTAGTGTATCATTCTCCTCTTGAGGTTGTTGTTTCACTTCACTTTCATTCCAGTCATAATAAGGGTAATCGTTCCATCCATAGTTAAGATTATGCCCATATGAAACCTCACGCTTGTACGGACTAGAAATATAGTGAGATTGTTCAAAAGACGAACTATAGGAGGAGTACTAAGCTGATTGACAGTCAACCCATAGATGGTTTCTATTACATTTAACACAAATAGCAGACTTGTGATAATGTTCCGCTGCTAACTCTTCAACCGTTTTCTTATGCTGGTTGTACTCCATCTTCAATAGCAATTAGAGTTCAATACTAGGAATAATTCTTCAAGTTTTCTTCCCAGCACTTGTCAGGGACTACAAAATAAATCTTGAAGACAAACTAAACAAAACAAAAAAAAGCTAATTCCTGAATTCTCACCAATAATTATTTTGAACACTATTAATTGCAATTTCTCGGCAACGGCGCCACAATTTGATGAGCATAAAAGACAACACAAAATTAATGCTCGCTAGCCAAAGATAGTATAGTTATATTATCGTCTCCACAGGGATTAGATTTAAACAATGTTTGAGTAATTTATAGTTTAATTGCTATTCAGGAGGATCAACACTTGAGTTAAATGATTATGAACTACGTTTAACTACTAAAACAAAGAAATTGACAATTGATATCAAGGAATTAGAGATTCACAGAGTTGGTTTCTTATCAATGTGAGGTATAAAGGTTTGACAGGATAGGTGCAAGATAGCTATTTGGAATTTAACTCTAGTTTAATTCACTCTAATATTCTAATAATTCTCACGAATTCACTCAATGATTAGTTCAAACGTGTAGTCAAGACTCCTCTCTCGATTAAATATTAACTCTACGAGGTGAACTAATATAAGCACTATGAAATATGCAAGCATGCGTTAATGGATTAATCCTTGGGAAAACGTCTCTCGAATATTCTCCTAACTTAATTTAATCAACAATTCAACAAGATCTTCCGATTACTTAAGAGAATTAATGAATTAGATCAAACAAAATAATGCAAAGATAATCACCTAGATATTCTTTTTTTGATTAAATAAATTGATGAATAAAGTTGCAACAATTCAAAACTCCATAAACGAATTCAAGCACGAACTAGAATTACAATCTACAAATATTTATCAACACACCAAATCCGTCAAACCCTATAGGAAACTACTCAATAATCATGGAGGAAGCCATCACAAATATAATTAAAGAATTAGAAAACATCAATCTAATGTTACAATCCAAACTCCCGTATTGAATTGATGGCAAGATGATGAAATCATGTGTCTTGTAGCCTCCAATGCTCTCCCAAAGCTTCCAAGGTCAAAAGTCCCTTAAAAATGTATTTTTGATGTATTTATACCATGTAGGAATGGGACCAGTCAAAATTACCTTTTCCAAGCCGAAATAGAAAAAACTACTCTGAGAAAATTACACAAGCGCGCTGCGCCTTGCGCCGCCCCATGCGGGTGGAGTTTTTACAAAATGAATTATTTTCTACGCATTTTGACATCAAGACTTGGATCTTGACCCCTGAACACGATCCCGCTTTATACCCTTGGGCTTTTACTTAGACTTCAAAGCCCCAACTTGTTCAATTTAGTTCTTGAATATCTTTTTAACTTGAAATCATTTCCTACAAGGCATGAAACACATAATAAGTGTAACACACTAACATTCAAGCTCAAACACAAGTAAAATGCAGTAATTAGAGTGCAAACTATGACTAAAATATGTGATTCTAGCCTACTATCAACACCCCACACTTAAACCATTGCTCATCCTCAAGAAATCAAACCGCACTTCACATAGAGACGACCTTCTTATGAGACAACTTCCCGGACGCATCATGCTAAGAATATCTAAAGCAGACTAAGCACCCTATCATAACATCCTCGCCTAAAGACTCGACGCACGAGCACCACGCATTTTTCATAACATTTTCACTTACCCCAACACAGAGGCCAAAGACATTACCTTTCCTTCGCAAATTATATGTCCTCACACGAAAGATAGAGAGTAGTTCCACACACAATAAAATTCAAGAACAAATAGGAACTCAAGATAGAAATAATTAACTCACTCTCAGAAATAAATCTATGTGCCCCAGAGAATGTGTCGTAGGCTTACCCGTAGTGTAATACTCTACTAATTGAGCTCATTCAGTAAAGGATCAAGTAGGACTTTATTTTGGTTGTAATGTAGGTTGTGGGACGGGTATGATAGATTTGGATATAGTGACTACACCTCCCAAAGCACTTTAATATATATACATTAACAATTCAAACCCCACACTTATGTTGAACCAAACCCCAACCTTCATTAATAATAGCATCAAACTCCCAATATCTTTAAGCACGAACAAGATGAGAACTAACATTTCCATTTTTTTCTTTTCTAAGTTCTGATTGTTTTTTCTTATCAAGCAAACTCACTTTTTTTCACTTCTCTACACGTGGCTCTCACTGTTTTACAAACAGTGCACCTTTCTCATTTTTCTATAGTTCCACTCAAAACTCGACCATACCTCACTTAGCTTTTACAAGCTCATAACAAAATCAAGTGCTCAAGAGAGGTAAAGGTTCAAATAGATGGTCAATTCAACCAATAGGGGTCAGGCTTGTAGTGTGGTTGCCAAAGAAAATAGGATTACATGCTCAAAAGGGCTAACTAGGATAAAACAAAATGATTAGGTGGGTCACACACATATAATTGGCTCGATAAAGAAATGTCTATATCACTTCCTAGACTGAACAAGACTACTATTTCGCTTTGCGAACACACGAGGCAAGTTCTAGACATCAACCGGCATGCACATAATATCAACAAAATCTCACATACACATTGGCACATAACTCACGTAGGATCGGATCTTTCCCGACTCTCTAGTCAAAGCAGTTAAGACAAGTTACAATCATACAATTTAAGGTACTTATTTACGAATCAAGAACTAAACCTAGGCATCACAAATCAGGCATTCACTGCTCTCAAGGCACAACAAATTCAAGAAAAGGCATTTCCCTTTAACACCTAGCACAAGACTACACTACTCCCACTAAAAGAAAAACTAACTACACCCGATTCAACAAAAGCTTTTGGAATATAACCGCGGCACAAAAACAATCAAGGAGGAATTGTTACACTACCTAAGAAATCAAAACACAAATAAACGACTAAAGTGTTTTTTCTTCGACTTTAATTGTCACGACCCAAACTAACCCCTGTCGTGATAGCGCCTATCGTGGAACTAGGCAAGTCGACTCATTTTCAAAACAAACCGATATTTTCATTTCAAAGAAAATTTCAATGTTATTTAACATAAAAACCTTTGTAAAGGAGTTCAAATCAAAATAAAAGTGGGGAAGGAAAAGCCCGACATCGGGGTGTCACTAGTCATGAGCATCTACAACAATCTATCTAACAATATCAAGGCTAACTCAGCCTAGAAAATAGCTAAATACAACTAGAGGAAGATAAGAGGGAGAAGAGCAGGGCTGCGATCGCCAGGCAGCTACCTTGCTATCCCGGGAAAACTCTGCAATCAGAACAATCAACAACCGCTACTGTGTCCAGCTATACCTGGATCTGCACGCAAGGTGCAGGGAGTAACATGAGTACGTCAACTCAGTAAGTAACTACAATAAATAAAGACTGAGCAGTAGTGACGAGCAATAAATCATCTAACGTTCATATCAGGAAATCTCAATAAAATACCACATGCTTTTAAAATCAGGATTTGAATCAATTCCGCATGATAGAATACAAGAAAGAGAAATTTTCTTAATGGTTCTGCAGCCTCTCAAAGATAAGTACATACATCTCCGTACCGATCCGCAATACTCTACTAAACTCGCTCATGACTCGTGAGACCTATGTAACCTAGGCTCTGATACCAATCTGTCACAACCCAAACTAACCCCTGTTGTGATGGCGCCTATCGTGGAAATAGGCAAGCCGACTCATTTCCAAAACAAACTTATATTTTCATTTCAAAGAAAATTTCAATGTTATTTAACATAAAAACCTTCGTAAAGGAGTTCAAATCAAAATAAAAGTGCGAAAGGAAAAGCCCGACATCGGGGTGTCACTAGTCATGAGCATCTACAACAATCTGTCTAACAATATCAAGGCTAACTCAGCCTGGAAAATAGCTAAATACAACTAGAGGAAGATAAGAGGGAGAAGAGCAGGGCTGCGATCGCCAGGCAGCTACCTTGCTATCCCGGGAAAACTCTGCAATCAGAACAATCAACAACCGCTACTGTGTCCAGCTATACCTGGATCTGCACGCAAGGTGCAGGGAGTAACATGAGTACGTCAACTCAGTAAGTAACTACAATAAATAAAGACTGAGCAGTAGTGTCGAGCAATAAAGCATATAACGTTCATATCAGGAAATCTCAGTAAAATACCACTTGCTTTTAAAATCAGGATTTGAATCAAAACATCTCGTTTAAACACAGTTCCAGTAAAAATCATTTAAAGATATTTTCAACAGTTTTCAAACAGAGAAAAAATGCAAAGGTGAGAAAAATGATGAAATCATAAACAACCCCTCGGAAAAAACATCACTCATATACAGCCCCTCGGGCAAACCTCACAGTCACTCGTACCACTCGGGTATACCTCACAATCACTCATACCTCCCAGTCACTCAGCACTCGGCACTCGCACTCAGTAAATACCTGCGCTCACTGGGGGTGTGTACAGAGTCTGGAGGGGCTCCTTCAGCCCAACAGCTATATTAATCCAAACCATGGCATAAATTACTGAGGCCCTCGGCCTATATCAAAATTGTTGCGGCGTGCAGCCCGATCCCATAAATATGTAACATGCTGCGGCGTGTAGCCCGATCCTATATATGAACCATGCTGCAGCGTGCATCACGATCCCATAAATATCCTCACCAATCAGGCCCTCGGCCTCACTCAGTCATAAACCTCTCAAGCTACTCGGGCATTTCAGTAAAACATGGCATTCAACCCAAAACAACATTTATATGCATCAAAATAGAGTAATAAAACTGAGTGATGCAGTAAACAGGTATAACCATGACTGAGTATAGATTTTCAATCGAAAACAGTGAGAGGATAGTAAGAAAAGGCTCCTAAGGGTCCAAACAACACTGGCACAAGGCCCAAACATGGCATTCAGCCCAATTTACAGAAACTCTTTCTAAAACATATAAGTATCATATAGTTTCAACAAAGTATGCAACTTTACAGTTGCTACAGGACGGACCAAGTCACAATCCCCAACAGTGCACGCCCATACATCCGTCACCTAGAATGTGCGTCACTAAAAATAGTAGAATGATACAAAATTCGGGGTTTCGTACCCTCAAGACTAGATTTACAATCGTTACTTACCCCAAACTTGTCAAATCTCTACCCCGAAATGCTCTTGTCTCTGGACTCGGCCCCCAAATGCTCCGAATCTATTAAAATCAGCACAATATCATCAATACGCACTAATGGAATGAACTCCACAAGAAAAGCTACCAAATTAGACCAAAACCCGAAATTGGCTCAAACCCGGCCCCCGGGTCCACGTCTCGCAATCTGACAAAATTCACAAAACTAGAAAGTTCATTCACTCACGAATCTAACCATACCAAATTCATCAAAATCCGACATCGTTTGGTCCTTCAAATCCTTAAATTACTCTCCAAAACTTCCAAGCCCTAACCCCTCATTTTCACTAATTACATGATTAAACAATGGGAAATCACCATATATACGAGCATTAGGGCTCAAGAAACTTACCTCACTGATAGCCCTTGAATCACCCTTAAAAGATCACTCCAAAAGCTCCACAAACCGACTTGAAAATGGTGGAAATGAACCAAATTCGCGAAGTGTTCTATTTATGGTTTCTGCCCAGGTTTTCGCACCTGCGGGCTCTTTTTCCGCATCTGCGGTCAAGGCGCCGCATCCGCGAACTCCACTTAATTCCCCATCTTCTGCACCTGCGCTCCAGGCCTCGCACATGCGGGCTCGCAGATGCGGCCAAATCCTTCGCGCTTGCGCTCCAGCCTTGGCCTCACGTTTTTCCGCATCTGCGCAGCAAATTTTCGCGCGTGCGAAAGCGCACCTGCGCGCTCATACTCTGCTTCTGCGGAAACTGACCAACCTCCTTTCCTTCCCATCTGCGCCCCAGGTTTTGCACCTGCATGCTCACAGATGTGACCTCCAACTAGCACCCGCGCAACCTGCCTAGCCCAGCATTTTCTGCACCTGCGAGCTCCCCACGCGCACCAGCGGCCTCGCATCTGCGACTCTTTCTTCCGTAGATGCGAAAATAGCAGTAGCAGCAGCTTCAGTTGCATTTCCCAACTTCGACAAATCCGTTAACCACCCAGAATTACCCCGAGGCCCTTGGGACCTCAACTAAAAATACCAACAAGTCATATATCAACATACCAACTTAGTCGAACCCTCGGCACTCAAAATAACATCAAATCATCAAATTACCCTCGGATTCAAGCCTAAGAACTTCTAAATTTCCAAATTTGGCAACTGATGCCGAAACCAACCAAACCACGTCCGAAAGTCCTTAAATTTTGCACACATATCAAAAATGACACTACGAACCTACTCCAACTTCCTGAATTCCATTCCAACCCCGATATCAAATTTTTCACTGCCTACCGAAATCGCCAAATTTCCAATTTCGCCAATTCAAAACTAATTCTACTGCGGACCTACAAATGATATTTCGGACGCACTCCTAAGTCCAAAATCACTTAACGGAGCTAACAGAACCATCAGACTTCAAATCCAGGATCGTTTACACATAGGTCAACATCTGGTTGACTTTTCCAACTTAAGGTTCTAAATAAGAGACTAAGTGTCTCATTCCACTCCAAAGCCACTCCGGGCCCAAACTAACTAACCCGGTATATCATAATATAGCTTAAGAGAATAAAGGAAATAGAAATGGGGAAAATGGGGCTATAATTCCCAAAACGACCGGCTGGGTCGTTACATTAATCCCTCAAGAAGACAGCCGAGGAAACTCATTGTCGAAAAAGTCAAATTTTTTTCAATCAAAAGAAACGATTACAAACACAGATATACATATATACATTCCCCACCCCACACTTAAAATTACGGCATGTCCTCATGACACACAAATAAAAAGCAAGAGGTAAAGGAAGCTCCCTTGAATTTTTTCCGTTTTCAAGAACTTATTAACTTCGCCCCTAATTCCGAATTCATTTCTCGTTTTCGCTCCTTGAGATTATTTATGAAGCTCATCAGGACAAAGTCATCTGCATGTATTTGCAAGACCCGCTCTTTTGTTTCTTTCTTGGCCTCTTTTTGAGCGGTGAATTATTCTTGTAGGATCATCCTCAACTTGTTCCTGCATTATTTCACAGGATCAATCCATGCACCTTCCTGCAAATATCCAAAAATAAAATCTACATGATTAAGATTAGAATAAGAAAATAATGAAGAAAGGCCATGTGAATATTTCTATGGTATGTCCAAGACCAATTCTTTCTCATTCTCTTCTACTAAAGGTTGTAAATGTGGAACGGTAGATGTAGGTTTGAACTCTTCTTCCATTGATCTACACTCAACCAAAACTTTCTTTTCAATCATCTCAGTTGAATCAGAGTCCTCTTGCACAGTAGAAAGCTCTCTATGTAGATGCTCATCCTCTTGGGTAGTGTCACGACCCAAAATCATGTGTCCGGCACCCGGCACACTACCCGACCGGAGCGAACCAAACCATGTGATGCACCCAAATCATATGCATGAAAAGCAATTTAACTGCGGAAGCTCCTTGAAAATCATATACATTTTCAATAAATGTATTTTCCAATTTCAAAATCACACATGACACTTTCCATGATAATAATAATGGGACTAAGTAAAATAAATATATTTTCATGTATATCGTGTACAACCCCATTATTACAACTTTTCAAAACTATCTATGGAGCCTCTAAAGAATAGAATTAAACACTTGGGTTAATACCCGACTAGCATAAATTAAGAAAATAACATGATAACTACCACGAAATAGGAGTGGTGCCTCACCATATACCTCAGGAAGAGAGTCATCCTAGCCCTGACCACATGCCACGTCTCCTACCTCATCCTGAAACATGTAAAGTAAGGGTTGAGTACACCACGTATCCTGGAGAGGGGCCCCTAAGGGTTGAGTACACCACAACAGTACTCAATAAGTTTCATAGACTCCCTCTAACTTACGTTCTTGGGACAAACTTTATTAAAAATAATGCATCAATATTTGATATAAAACGAAAAGAAATTTTATCCATTCATTATCCTTGTCATTTTAAATAAAAGCCAAGAGAAATATAACCCACAATGTAAGATTTTAAAACATTTATATCAACCCAAGATTTTCGATAAAATCATACAAAATCATTCCATTTGCTTTAAGTCATTGAAATAACTTTCGGCTCCTTAGGCCTAAACATAAGAAAATCATCTTTACCTTTCACCGGGAGAACTATACCATCACCGGCATAAGAAGGTCAACTAGGTTATGTATCTAGCGGCAAGTATCATATACCCTACTTACTCAGGTCGTCTTATCGTAGTGCCATACAAATCGACTCAGTCATGCTAATTATAGTACAAAATAGAACCCTCTCGAGGGAGAGCACTATGCCATAGTCTATAACATAAAGTGGCCATCTACGCCTACACCAACACTTGTAGTTTCATGACGACGAGCACAATATATCCGAAGTAAATCTCGGTGAACACAAGTAACTCCCAAAATATTTAATACTTCCAAAAATAGATTCATACCATAGTAGCCTCAAAGGGTCTATTTTTATTAAATCATAGCAGTAATAGAAAATCTAAGCCATTTGAACAAAATTTAAATAAACAACCTTTTACATGTTAAAGCCTTTAGTAATTTAACAACAATCTTTAAAAAATACCACAAATGTTATTCTGCTCATCAATTTCTAAACTAAATACTTTCCATGAAAACTTATCTTTAGCACTTAAATATGTATACTCTTGTCAATACGAAAGTTTTAATAAAAGCTTATAACATTTACCTTGAGTGTCATTTTGCCAACAAGATTTAAAATAAAATTTTATAAAACAGCATGACACTACATATGCAATATAATATTTTTGTACATGGAGACATCCGTACTTGTTTGTCCCTACAAGCATAAAAGTACATTTGCAAACAACTTAAGTATTAACTTAAAACATGTTTTTAGAGAAAGTCCCTCAAGAAGAGTAAGTTTTAATCAACTTACCTCTCCTTCGCTTTATTAATATTCACAAGCTTTCAATCATCTTTCATCATTCCAATGTTGATTAAAATGCTCAAATATCACCAACAAGTCGATATCTACAATTAGATATCCTAATTACATCAAAATATGACCTAAAATATTTATCAATAACTATTTATGGCTCATAAGTTGGCTACAAGCCTCCAACAACTCAAATCGTCGAATAGAGTCACATGCTAGTCCATTCAACTTCATTTTTATATTTTAATACCTATTCAAAGTCATTAATGATACTACATCAATTGTTTAATGCCACCAAGTTACTATTCATCATTTTCCATAATCAACACTTGCAAAATATACAATTCGGGTGATTACTTAGTTTATCACCTCCAACTTTTACTAACAAATAATTCCATAGGTTTATTGTATTCATCAATTTCATCGCCAAGATTACTATTCATCTTCTCTCTTATTTTCTCAAAAGTATTATTCATGCCATGAACTAGAGTTTTATAATCCAATATTTCAACCATTAAAACTTGTAACAAATGCTTCAAATACTTCTAACTACTCATAATAAATGAGTTTGAAGCATTGGAATTACCTCTAGTAGATCAATCTTGACAAATCACAACTTTGGTGATTTTTGTGTTCTTGAGGATTTGCTGATGAAATCTTGTATTTGGATGCAAGAATGATATTAAAACTCATGTATATTGAGTAAGAATCAACCCAAAATATCATTAACAACTTACCTTAGTTGGATGGACTTGATTTGAGCTTAAAATCGCCCCTTCACCTATAGAACCCTAACACCCAATACTCAAAATACTCTCTTCCCCCGATTTTGTACTTATAGGACCAGATATATGGGTTTCGTACGCGGCCCCGGATGCTACGTATCCCCAGTTCACTCCTCTTCGAAGCTCGGATGCGGACTCGGATGCTATGGCAGTACTTAACTGCCAGCCTTCAGTAATTTGATCATAACTTCTTGTAGGAATGTCTAAATGACAAACGGTTTGAAGAGTTAGAAACTATACTCGAAGACCTTTCATTTAATAGGTTTTCCCCCACATCACGCCTTATATACTTCTAGATATACTCATCCAAAGTTGGGTCTTGTGCGTACTCATTTGGAACTTTAGTCTATCATGTAATTTCCAACTTGACTTGGACTTAGGGCTATCCTTAGACGCCACATCACTTATAATATGCCTCTTATACTTATTATCATATACAATTAATATCCATCATATTAATAGTCCGCGTATGCACACAAAACAATATAGTTAGCATACATCAACTTTCTTAATATAGCTTAAGCACTTCGAAATTTTTCGGGGTGCTACAGGTAGGCTCATTCTCACAAGGTATCTCCTCCGTATATTCACTATCATAATGCGATAAGCTTTGTAAAAGTATACTTACTATTTGACTTACTTACGTTGTTAGGTTCTCAATGGCTTCAACAATTTGTATAAGTCCTTGACTTTGTATAAATCTTTCTTCAACACTATTCATGAACTTATACATAAGCTCTTCTAAACTATCATTCTCCTCTTGAGGTGGTTGTCTCACTTCGCTTTCATTCCAGTCATAATAACGGTAATCGTTCCATCCATAGTTAAGATTATGCCCATATGAAACCTCATACTTGTACGAACTAGAAATATAGTGTTATTGTTCAAAAGACGAACTATATGAGGAATACTTAGCTGCTTGATAGTCAACCCATAGATGATTTTCATTACATTTAAAACAAATAGCAGACTTGTGATAATGTTCCACTGCTAACTCTTCAACCGTTTTCTTATGCTGGTTGTACTCCATCTTCAACAGCAATTAGAGTTCAATACTAGGAATAATTCTTCAAGTTTTCTTCCTAGCACTTTGTCACGACCCAAATTAACCCTCCGTAAGGTGTCGTGATGGCACCTAGTCGTGTAAGCCTAATATTACGAAAAATGTAAAGAAAACACAATATCTTAAAGATAAACAGCATATTGTGAATAGCCAAAAGTAGTACCACTCGGCATACACAAAATAATTTTTCAAAACCCGGAATATCACTAAGTCACAAGCTACTATAATCTATGTAGCTCTATACAAAAGTCTGAAGATAATAAAGAAAGTCTCTAGGCGAGGGAGTAGAAGGGGACTCCGAACATCTACGGACACAAGCAGTAGTACCTTGAAGTCTCCTAGAATCAGCAGCACGCACTAACCACGAGGTTGATAGCTCGCACCTAGATCTGCACACGAAAACATGTGCAGAAAAGGGCGTGAGTACACCACAATGGTACCCAGTAAGTGCCAAGCCTAACCTCGGTCGAGTAGTGACGAGGTCGGGTCAAGGCCCTACCAGAGTAAATATAATAAATTAAACAGTAAAAGATATAAGTAAAGTTTACGGTAACACAGTTAAAGAAATTCTCGAAAATATAACAGTTAAGGGAGTTCTCGGCTCAGAACAAGGTAGACACAAATGGGGATTCTCCCGGGATACCGTCCCGTAGTTCCGAATGAATATGCAGTACAGAGGGATCTCCCGGAATACATCTGTAGTCCCAAAGTAAATATGCAGTATTGGGGGATCTCCCGGAATACGTCTGTAGTCCCAAAATAAATATGCAAGACAGGGGGATCTCCCGGAATACGTCCTTAGTTCCAATATAAATATGCAACGCAAG
Source organism: Nicotiana otophora (assembly GCA_000715115.1). NCBI lineage: Eukaryota > Viridiplantae > Streptophyta > Magnoliopsida > Solanales > Solanaceae > Nicotiana > Nicotiana otophora. The sequence continues at coordinate 40,020 of AWOL01S0050042.1, forward strand.
ATGAAATGGCAGGTATGGCATCGAGTTATACAGTATATACTGAACACAGATAAGGCAAGTAGGGACTTAACTAAGCATGGCGCACAGAATGTCAAGTAGGCAGTTAAAACACGTAAGCACGCTTCTCTAGTCTAAGTTTAACAATTAAACGTATTAGTGCAATTTAATAAGGAAAAAAACAGTTTATGATTTAGAAAGGAAAAACGGGATTTTTGCAATAATAGCCTATGTACGTACTCGTCACCTCACGTACACGGCGCCCACACATCAATTAATATCAAACATCCTAAGGAGAAAGTCCCCAACACAAGGTTAGG
>AWOL01S0050048.1:14133-31142 GCA_000715115.1 Nicotiana otophora
ATATATATATATGGGCAACCCCGATCCAATAAATATACTCACAATGGATGAACATGACTGAGTATGAAATATACATTTTTAAAATAATTAACTTCAACAGCAACACGACCCTGTGGGTCCCAAAATATCGGCACGTAGCCTAAATATGATCTTTAATAATATCCTCAGCTCAATTTCTCTAACACGAGGAGGATACACGGATAACAACATGGTTCCTTAATTTTTCAACTCAATATAATTTATTTAAGTCATAATTTTTATGGTACACGCCCACACGCTCGTCACCTAGCATGTGCATCACCTCCAATAAATTGATATAATACAACAATTAGGGATTCATACCCTCAGAACCATATTTAGAAATGTTACTTACCTCAAGCCGTGCAATTCTTTACTTTGCGATGCCTTTGCCAATCAGTCTCCAAACGCCTAGAATCTAGTCATAATCAATTTGATTCAGTCAATACAAATTATTGGAATTAATTCCATATGAAAATACTAATTTTCCAACAAAATCCGAAATTTAACTCAAAACTCGCACGTCTCGGAACCACAAAAGAGTTACAAAACATGAATGCACATTCAACCACGAGTCCAACCATACCAAAATTACTAAATTCCGACATCAACTCGACCTTCAAATTATCAAATCTTATTTTGACATCTCTTGTCCCAAATCCTCTAATTTCACCTCAAAAACATGTAATCTAGTCGAAATACTTAATGATAATCCAAAAATTGTAATTTCACGTCAAGAATCCCTTCGAAATCCCTCTCAAAAATTGACAAAACCCGAGCTCAAAATGTCCAAAATAAGAAAAATCTCGGAACCCTCATTTTTAAACACCGTCCAGGCATTTCCCCACCTGCGGAGCCTGGGCTCATACCTGCGCATCCGCTTTTGGGGGAAAATATGTGCTCCTACTAAAATCACTTACTCAGCGAGCGTCCGCTTATGTGATCCACTACCTGCATCTGCGCAATCGCAGGTGCAGAGCTTTCTATCGCACCTGCGGTCCTTCCTCTTCTGCGCCCTCAACGCCGCATCTGCGACCTTGCAGGTTCGGACCCAACCTCGCACTTGCAACCCCTGCTCATTTCCTTCAAACTCCCCACGTGCGGCATCGCACCTGTGGCCTAGACCCTCGCAAGTGTGATCACACCAGAAGACTCCCAGTCCAGCAATCCATTACGTCCCATTCTTGATCCGTTAGCCATCCGAAATCCGCCCGAGGCCCCAGGGACCTCAACAAAATACACCAAGAAGTCCTAAAATATTATACGAACTTAGTCAAAACCTCAAATCACATCAAATAACGCTAAAATCACGAATCATACCTCAATTAAGGCTTAATGAAATTAAGTATTTTCAACTTCTACATTCGATGCCGAAACCTATCAAATCAAGTCCGATTGACCTCAATTGTTTCACATAAGTCATAAATGACATAAAGGACCTATTCCAAATTTCCATAATCGGATTCCGACCCCGATATCAAAATATTAACTCCCCAGTCAAATTTCCAAACTTAAATTTCTATTTTAACCATTTCAAGCCTAATTTAACTACAAGCTTCCAAATAATTTTTCGGACACGCTCCTAAGTCCAAAATCACCATATTGAGCTATTGGAATCATCAAAATGCTATTCCGGGGTCGTTTACAGATAAATCAACATCTGGTCAACCTTTTTAACTTAAGTTTCCTTCTTGGAGTCTAAGTGTCTCAATTCGTTTCAAAACCCCACCGGATCTGAAACAATTACCCCGGTGTCATGACCCAAACTAACCCTGTCGCGATGGCGCCTATCGTGGAACTAGGCAAGCCGACTCATTTCTCAAGCAACCGATATTTTTCATTTCAAAGGTAATTTCAAGACTATTTAGCATAAAAATCTTCGTAAAGGAGTTCAAATCAAAATAAAAGAGCGGAAAAGAAAAGCCTGACATTGGGGTGTCACTAGTCATGAGCATCTGCTACAATTTGTCTAACAATATCGAAACTAACATAGTCTGTAAAATAGCTAAATACAACTAAAGGAAGATAAGAGGGAAAAGAGCAGGGGCAGCGATCACCAAGCAGCTACCTTGCTATCCCCGAGAAAATCTTCAACCAGAATAATCAACAACCGCTACCGTGTCCAGCTACACCTGGATCTGCACACAAATGTGTAGGGAGTAACGTGAGTACGCCAACTCAGTAAGTAACAACAATAAATAAAGACTGAGCAGTAGTGACGAGCAATAAAACATATAAAGTTCCTATCATGAAATCTCAGTAAAATACCACATGCTTTTAAAATCAGGGTTGGAATCAAAATATCTCGTTTAAACCCAGTTCCAATAAAATCATTTAAAGATATTTTTCAACAGCTTTTCAAACAGAGGCTCAATGCAAGGTGAGAAAAAATGATGAAATCATAAACAGCCCCTCGGGCAAAAACATCACTCATATACAGCCCCTCGGGCAAAACATCACTCATATACAGCCCCTCGGGCGAACCTCACAGTCACTCATGCCTCTCAGGCATACCTCACAATCACTCATGCCACTCGGGCATACACAATCACTCATGCCACTCGGGCATACCTCACAAACACTCATGCCTCCCAGTCACTCAGTACTCGGCATTCAACACTCGACACTCGCACTCAGTAGGTACCTCCGCTCATGGGGGTGTGTACAGACTCCGGAGGGGTTCCTTTAGCCCAAGCGCTATATCAAGCCAAATCATGGCATAAATCACTCAGGCCCTCAGCCTATATCAAACATGCTGCGGCGTGCAACTCGATCCCAAATATATCCTCACAAATCAGGCCCTCGGCCTCACTCAGTCATAAACCTCTCAAGCCACTCGGGCATTTCAGTAAAACAGGGTATTCATCCCAAAACAACATTTATATGCATCAAAATAGAGTAATAAAAACTGAGTTATGCGGTAAACAGGTATAACCATGACTAAGTATAGATTTTCAATCGAAAATAGTGAGAGAATAGTAAGAAAAGGCCCCTAAGGGTCCAAACAGCACTGGCACAAGGCCCAAAACATGGCATTCCGCCCAATTTACAGAAACTCTTTCTAAAACATATAAGTATCACATAACTTCAACAAAAAATGCAACTTTACAGTTGCTACTAGACGGACCAAGTCAAAATCCCCAACAGTGCACGCCCACACGCCCGTCACCTAGCATGTGTGTCACCTCAATATACGAAATCTGGGGTTTCATACCCTCAAGACTAGATTTACAAACGTTACATACCTCAAACCGGTCAAATCTCTACACAGCGATGCTCTTGCCTCTCGACTCGGCCTCCAAATGCTCTGAATCTATTCACAATCTATACAATACTATCAATATACGCTAATGAAATGAATTCCAGAAGAAAAACTATCAAATTAGACCAAAATCCCGAAATCGGCTCAAACCCGGGCCCCGAGCCCACGTCTCGAAATCCGACAAAATTTACAAAACTAGAAAGCCCATTTACTCACAAATCCAACCATACTAGTTTCACTCAAATCCGACTTTGAATCGACATTCAAATCCCAAAAATACATTTTATGAAGTTTCTACACTTTTCCCCATATTTCCACCTCAAAGTACTAATCAGATGATGAAATCATTGATATATTCATGTATATTAACCAAATTCAAGTTAGAATCACTTACTAAGTCCACAAACCGAGCCCCCTTGAAACACCCACGAACAATCGCCACAAACCGAGCTCCCTAGGTCCAAAATGTAAAATAATGCCCTAAACCCCGTTTATAAAGTGCACCTCTCACCTCCCACTTCGCGGTCCGCAAATATTTGAGCGCGGCCGCGCTTTTGGTGGCTGCACTGCCAGGCTTTAAGATTTTGGCCATAACATTCTCTACAGATGTCCAAATGGTGACTTCTCTAACTTTCTGGAAACTAGACACGAAGGGATACAACTTTCGTATTTGAATCATCTCAAAATTCCTTGCAGATCAAATGATATAGGCTTTCGAAGTCGGACCAGCAGATCTGCATAACTTCCAAGCGCGGCCGCGAAATTCTGCCGCGGTCCGTGAAATTTAAAGCACCAGAACCATACCTGAGTTCCGGAAATGCCTGGACTCGCTCAGAACTCACCCGAAACTCACCCGAGGCCCCCGGGACCTCAACCAAACATGCCAACCAATCCTAAAATACCATACAAACTTAGTCGAGCCTTCAAATCACTCAAAACAATATCAAAACACCAAATTACCCTCGGATTCAAGCCTAAGAACTTCTAAACTTACAAATTCGAGAACCGATGATGAAACCAACCAAACCACGTCTGAATGACCTCAAATTTTGCACACACATCACAAATGACACTACAAACCTACTCCAACTTCCGGAATTCCATTCCGACCCCAATATCAAATTTTCCATTGCCGACCGAAATCGTCAAAATTCCAACTTTCACTAATTCAAGCCTAATTCCACTACGGACCTCCAAATCATATTCCGGACGCGCTCCTAAGTCCAAAATCACCTAACGAAGCTAATGAAGCCATCAAAATTCCAATCCGAGGTCAAATGCTAAAAAGTCAAACTTGGTCAACTCTCCCAATTTAAAGCTTCAACAATGAAATTCTTTCTTCCAATTCAATTCCGAAATGCCTGCAAACCAAAACCGATGATTCACACAAGTCAAAGTACATCATACGGAGCTACTCATGCCCTCAAACAACCGAGCAAAGTGAAAATGTTCAAAACGACCGGTCGGGTCGTTACATCCTCCCCCACATAAACATACGTTCGTCCTCGAACGTGCCTAGAGTTGTTCCAAAAGCCATCAAATCGCTGTGTAACTTTCCCATGCACATACCCGGGTGTGATCCCACGTCACCCTATCCCATACAGGTCCGATAGCACAGCATAACTGAAATATCTCAATTCAACCTAGCCCACAAGCCATCAAATCAAATTTCCAACATCCGAAATTTCCTATAAGATCAGAAGTCCACATCTACATACCGTATAAGTCTGAACAAGTTGTACCAAAAGCCGTAACCATAACTCAAATACTCAAATTCAAATACCACATAGCTCGAATGCTCGAAGCAATGATTTCTAATCACAGTATCGACTCAAATCAACCCATTGCCGGTAATAAACCTCAAATCAGATGAAACCCTGTTCTAAAACCTTCGTACACTAACGATGATGAAAGAAACATACCAAATTCATAACCATTCATTAGACCAACAGGTCATGGAGCTCCCGTTCCTTCTACAAGAACTATAGCCAAATTCAAAGCCAACTTCCAATATTATCCTCCCAATTATACCACAATCAAAACCGATAGCATCCATTCTAGGCTCAATGACCTCGTCTCATCCAACACGACCACTCTAGTGACATGACATATCAATACAATCTAAATCCACAACCCGTGCAATCCGTGCACCAGATAGCAACATTCCAAATCTACCCAATCGTAACAATGACACAAACGGGAGAACCGTTTCGCAAGCTCGACGGGTACCACCCCGACGCAATGCTAAGAACCCATCACACACCGCATAACCATAACACATGAATCTTACACAAAGGAGCATATTTCTACATAACTCTGCTGCAATACACAACCCTATCCAAATACTGGTCCATATGAAATACTTCAAGCTACCCTGCTAAAAATCAATAACCATGCGCAATTCGACATCAAGTACCCAAAGTGCATTACCATAACCACGGAGAAGCAAATGACACCATACCATACAAAACCCGAAAGAACATGACCAATACGCCATCAACCAAGCAATATCCAATACTATTCTCGCTCAAATTCCGCTATAAGGACACAATAGAACCGCACCATATGTGCATGTAACAAACTAATCACAACTCCTCGTAGCATAGAAGAGTAACTCACAGATCATTTCAGAACACGAATAAGCTTCACATCAACCGAATGGCACATCCTTCAACAATAGCAGTATGGAGCCAACAAATCCGGCTCGGTGTAGAATACACATCCTAATTGGGCCTACCAATGGGCCCCAAATCAATTATGGTCAGCCACCAATAGATAAATAACCTCCGGAAGTCCACAATGACTGAATCATAACACATTCTATCATCTGGCTAGCTCTGGCCACAACTCCACAGTCCACAACCATGAAACAATCTGCTCCTGAGAACTCCCAATCTCTAATTCCATATAAAACATGAATCACCATATTTGATTCCACCTCCACCGCCCGAATGCCTAACACCTCTCTCATACACAATCATCCCACGAGAAATACTTTAAAAATTCTTCCGTGCCACCTGGTAAAAATTTGAATATCAACAGTCGATCAACCGGGAGAGTGCCGCAATACCAGCGAAGTACCCATAAATCAAAGCACACTGCCCCTTCTGAAATGTACACTCTTATCACGTCATACCAAATAGTAATATCATATACCTAGTCATCTAAAACCGTCCATGCTGCCTAAGAATTTATGTCCTTCCCTTCAAAACTGAACTGTGACCTTGTACATGTAAATCTTATTCCCGCACAACATACCACATCTATTATGCCATCATGTGACAACCATAAGAATTCTATTATCAACTCTGAGTCACTAGCAAATTACATACCTTATTAGTCAGAAACCTCTTTCTTGCTTCTTTTTAGGAGGAAATCATAACACACAACACATTCCGTACACCGGTAGAAAATATCCGGTTCAAACCATGGTAGAAACCATCATGAACACTTTGAAATCCATTTGCACATAAACAAGCTATCTGCAGTGAATTCCTCTACCTCCACCAAGCCACACAGATTGCCAAATCCGAGAGAATTGCCACGAAAAACCTATAGATACTAGCCACGTCATAAGTACCCAAAAAACCGATCATACCCATTACTATGCTACCCCAACCTACTACCAAGTTGTCCTATTTCTCCACGTCCTTTCCAAATTGCCTTCAAATTGCTACTTTTTCCTTGTTAGAACACTACTCTCCTTAACTAAAACTTGCCCTACGAACTCTAGCATAGAATCACACCGCCCTAAGGCTTATAAGTCGCTGAATTCCCTTTTTATGTATCCCAGAGGTTCAACAACCAAAATGCTTACTCCGATGAGCTTTTATGTGAACCTAAAACTATTTCCTTCACCTTCTTGATATTGAAATGCATAATTCAAAATGATATAAAATGCCACGAGTCTCGACGTCGTTCAATGCAACTCCCAGTTTTCTAGCCATATATATAAATCTTGAATCCATTGGAACGATTCTTAAGAGTCATCCACTCTACTCAAATCTCGAATTAACCGACCAAACGGACCGAAACGACCTGCGACCAATTAGCATACCAATACCCAAGGAAAATAAAGAGTAGCCCACACTCCTACACAACCGAGCAAATTCCCGCTCCATGTACACTACATTCTTCGTGAAGAACCACTCAATTATTTTATGGTCCTCCTATAACCATAGAGTGTAATACAACTTGTGTCCAGAAATTCCTTTACCCGAGTCATCCTCGATCTCGACCTCTGCAAGTCACAACTGATTCACCAGTATACCGCGAACCGAAACTAATACGACACATAACTGTGCAATCAACACGTCGATAGCAGACTCCCCCACTTAGCCTCAAGTTGCAATTATATAAAATTAGAACCCGCAAGGATTTCTCCTTCTCAATTACTAAGATATCGCATCGTTAACCTGCCAGACTTCTCAAAGTCTTTTATTAATATTTTTATGAACATTCTGAATCGCCAGCCACAATCACACAAACGACTTCCTACCGGGTAGCAAGTAATATTTCTCGCAAAAGCTTCATCAACATCACGTCACCGCTAGCTGCACACAAGAGATAATCCACCTGTTTAATTCCTTACCGACATATTCTAACGATGTTGCACTGGGTGCAACAACTACGTAATAATCAAATTTTCCTGAGCTAATGCTCGCCTACCATTTGTATAAGTCTGTGCTTTCCGTATTGACATTAACTAAAAGTTCAACAATACCTTCCGAACTCAAGTAATATTGTGCCTGAAACGATAATTAGATCTTCAGATCCCTCTTCATTTCAAACAAACTCCTTTTTGCCATATTCAATCTTCCTTTGTACAGTAACCATCACTCCAAATAGAGTCTGCAGGTCAAATCACATACTAACACGATTCCAAACCATTCTACCCTTTCTCAAGGCGCACGACTACCCTACCAGTGAATTCATATGCTAATCTGCCATTTTTACTTAGGTTAAATCATCTCCTTTAAGAAACTTCTCAAACTCAACTTCTCCTACTTGACCCGCTAGTAATTCATCCACCGTAAAACGCTTCCCATCATGTCTTCCCCCATACTTTGCTGCCCAATTACTGCATCAACTCGAAATGCATCTATGTCCTACCAGAACCAATAGAATGTTACCGACTCTAAGTCTCTTCGAAGATTATCTTTCTCGAGTCATCAACATAAAAATACCTATTCGCAAACACCATTACTACACGACCACTTACTCTTCTTGAGTCCAAACTCATTGACAGACATGAGAATTTAATTTGCCCTAAAATTTAACAATGTGAAAGATCCTTCAAAACATTCACACCCGAGGCCGTAAGTCACATCAAAACAAAAATCAAGCACCCAATGGCCTTCCTTTACATTTCAAGAAAATACTTCTCTTCACATTCACATCGTCTTATCACCTTTCACAGTTACGTCATACTCACCACAAAGCCATTCCACTGATCATCGAGCCACAAATTCCACTTGTAGGGACATTATCATACATATGAGTCCAAATGTATAGGTTACAACTGAAGCTACCGAGCCTAAGCTGCGGTCTAACCATGGCCTCAAGTCCTCCAGACTGGCCCACCAACACAAACACAGAATACACATCTCAACTTTGTTCATAGAATCACAAGCCAGCGAGGCACAACCGATATCGAGCGCTCATGTGCGCATACAAATGCGTGGAAGGAATTCAAGGAGTTATGTTCCAAGCTGAATCAATTCCGTACGATAGAATACAAGAAAGTGAAATTTTCCTAAGGGTTTTGTAGCCTCTCGAAAATAAGTACAGACGTCTCCGTACCGATCCGCAAGACTCTACTAAACCCGCTCATGACTTGTGAGACCTATGTAACCTAGGCTCCGATACCAATCTGTCATGACCCAAACTAACCCTGTCGTGATGGCGCCTATCGTGGAACTAGGCAAGCCGGCTCATTTCTCAAGAAATCGATATTTTTCATTTCAAAGGTAATTTCAAGACTATTTAGCATAAAAACCTTCGTAAAGGAGTTCAAATCAAAACAAAAGAGCGGAAAAGAAAAGCCTGACATCGGGGTGTCACTAGTCATGAGCATCTGATGAGCATCTGCTACAATTTGTCTAACAATATAGAGACTAACATAGTCTTTAAAATAGCTAAATACAACTAAAGGAAGATAAGAGGGAGAAGAGCAGGGGTTGCGATCGCCAAGCAGTTACCTTGCTATCCCTGAGAAAATCTTCAACCAGAATAATCAACAATCGCTACCGTGTCCAACTACACCTAGATCTGCACATATGGTGCAGGGAATAACGTGAGAACGCGAACTCAATAAGTAACAATAATAAATAAAGACTGAGCAGTAGTGACGAGCAATAAAACATATAAAGCTCATATCATGAAATCTCAGTAAAATACCACATGCTTTTAAATTCATGGTTTGAATCAAAACATCTCGTTTAAACCCAGTTCCAGTAAAATCATTTAATGATATTTTTCAACAGCTTTTCAAGAGAGGCTCAATGCAAGGTGAGCAAAAATGATGAAATCAAAAATAGCCCCTCGGGCAAACCTTACAGTTACTCATGCCTCTCGGACATACCTCACAATCACTCATGCCACTCAGGCATACCTCACAATCACTCATGCCACTTAGGCATACCTCACAATCACTCATACCTCCCAGTCACTCAGCACTCAGCACTCGCACTCAGTAGGTACCTGCGCTCACTGGGGGTGTCTACAGACTCCGAAAGGGCTCCTTCGGCCCAAGAGCAATATCAAGCCAAATCATGGCATAAATCACTCAGGCCCTCGGCCTATATCAAACATGCTGCGGCGTGCGGCGCGATCCCAAATATATCCTCACAAATCAGGCCCCCGGCCTCACTCAGTCATAAACCTCTCAAGCCACTCGGGCATTTCAGTAAAACAAGGTATTCAGCTCAAAACAACATTTATATGCATCAAAATAGAGTAATAAAAACTGAGTTATGCGGTAAACAGGTATAACCATGACTAAGCATAGATTTGCAATCGAAAACAATTAGAGGATAGTAAGAAAAGGCCCCTAAGGGTCCAAACAGCAATGGCACGAGTCCCAAAACATGGCATTCCGCCCAATTTACAGAAACTCTTTCTAAAACATATAAGTATCACATAGCTTCAACAAAATATGCAACTTTGCAGTTGCTACTGGACGGACCAAGTCAAAATCCCCAACAGTGCACGCCCACACGCCCGTCACCTAGCATGTGCGTCACCTCAAAATAGTAGAGTGATACGAAATCTAGGGTTTCATACCCTCAAGACTAGATTTACAATCGTTACTTACCTCAAACCGATCAAATCTCTACCCCGCGATGCTCTTGCCTCTCGACTTGGCCTCCAAATGCTCTGAATCTATTCACAATCAGTAGAATACCATCAATATACACTAATGAAATGAATTCCAGAAGAAAAACTATCAAATTAGACCAAAATCCCGAAATCGGCTCAAATCCGAGCCCCGGGCCCACGTCTCGAAATACGACAAAATTTACAAAAGTAGAAAGTCCATTCACTCATGAATCCAACCATACTAGTTTCACTCAAATCCAACTTCGAATAGACATTCAAATCCCAAAAGTTCATTTTATGAAGTTTCTACAATTTTCCCCAAATTTCCACCTCAAAGTACTAATCAGATGATGAAATCATTGATATATTCATGTATATTAACCAAATTCGAGTTAGTATCACTTACCCCGATGAATTTCTTGAAACACCCACGGAATATCATCATACACCGAGCTCCCTAGGAAAAAATGTGAAATAATGCCCTAAGCCCCTTTTATAAAGTGCACCTCTCGCCTCCCACTTTGCGGTCCGCGAAATTTTGAGCGCGGCCGCGCTTTTGGTGGCTGCACTGCCAGGCTTTAAGATTTTGGCCATAACATTCTCTACAGATGTCCAAATGATGACTTCTCTAACGTTCTTGAAACTAGACACGAAGGGCTATAACTTTTGTTTTTGAATCATCTCAAAATTCCTTGCAGATCAAATGATTTAGGCTTTCGAAGTCGAACCTTCGAATCACTGAAAACAATATCAAAACACAAAATTACCCTTAGATTCAAGCCTAAGAACTTTTAAACTTACAAATTCAACAACCAATGCTGAAACCAACCAGACCACGTCCGAATGACCTCATATTTTGCACACACATCACAAATGACACTACGAACCTACTCCAACTTCCAGAATTCCATTCCGACCCCGATATCAAATTTTCCATTGCCCACCGAAATTGCCGAAATTCTAACTTTTGCCAATTCAAGCCTAATTCCACTACGGACCTCCAAATCACATTCCGTACGCGCTCCTAAGTCCAAAATCACATAACGAAGCTAATGGAACCATCAGAATTCCTATCCGAGATCAAATTCTAAAAAGTCAAACTTGGTCAACTCTCCCAATTTAAAGCTTCAACAATGAAATTCTTTCTTCCAATTCGATTCTGAAATGTCTGCAAACAAAAACCGACGATTCACACAAGTCAAAGTACATCATACTGAGCTACTCATGCCCTCAAACAACCGAGCAAAGTGCAAATGTTCAAAACAACTGATCGGGTCGTTACACCCGGCAAGTCACATAATAACTGTAAAGCACAAATTGAGCAGTAGATGGGGGAAGGGGGGTTGAAATACTCAAAACGACCGTCTGGGTCGTTACATTCTGCCCCACTTAAATATACGTTCGTGCTCGAACTTACCAAGAGTTGTTTCCAAGCCATCAAATCACTATTCCATCTTACCACGCACATACCCGAGGTGATCCCACGCCATCTTATTCCATAGGCCTGATAACATAACACAATTGAAGATCATTACATTAACCTTAGTCCGTAAAATTTAGAACCCAATTTCCAACATCCATAATTTCTTACAATACCCGAGTCTCACATCTACACATTGTATAAGTTTGAACAAGCTGTATCAAGCTATAACCATAACCCCAGATATAATCACATAACATACTACACAACTCGCATACTCGCAACATCATTCACGATCATAGTAACTTCACAAAACCAACATGGTACTAGTATTAAACCCTATATCAGCCAAAACCTCGTTCCAAAATCTTTGTACACTGCTGATAATGAAAGAAACACGCGAAATCTCATGACAACTTATCAGATCAACAAGTCATGGAGCTTTCTCGCCCCAACGAGTACCATAATCACCTTCTAAGATGACTTTCAATATTATCCTCCCAATATACCGTAATAAAATCTGATAATACCCATTCTAGGTCCAATGACCATATATTATTAAACACAACTATCCCACAAACATTCCACACAATACAACTCAAGCCACAACTGCGCAACCTTGTACCAGAAATGGAAGATGTCTCAAAGAAGAAAACCGTATTACAAGTTCAATAAGCACCACCATAACTGTAATACAATAAGCTCATTATATATATTAGAACCAAGACACACGAATTTAATAACAGTAGCGAGCTATTCTAGAGATCACATTAACATCACTCGCACAGACAACTCACGTGCTATACTATCAATATCTGGACCCGCACGGACAACTTACGTACCAATAATATCAGTATGTGGATCTGCACGGACAACTCACGTGCCAATAATATAATATGCCTGGCATGGTCATATGCCTCCAGTCCAAACATATCATACATGAGCAATCAAATAAGTACACATGTATATGATAAATGAATTAAGATTCTCATGCTCCTGGACTGGTATAAATAACACGCCATAGAGTAGGCAGGTGCAAAGTGTGCTATCACCACTCAAATCGGCAAGTTAACGCATAAATAGTAACTACCCAATTTATTTAGGGAATTAGCCTCTTCGTAACCTAAAGTGTAGTCTAAATAGATCTCGACAAATGTATGAATACAAGAAACATTATAACTTTATGCTTAACAGTCAACTCTAGGCATATCTTTGCCTAAGCATTCATCAAAATATGAATACTTGCCCTGATGCCCGCACATGGCTCAAATGTCCCATATGTATGCACTCGTGGCGCGCAACTATCACAAATAATTAATGCAATTAGTGCCTCCACTGAGTTTAAATAAAATACTCACCTCAACCAGGTCGCAACCCTGAAACAATTTGCTTCATAGAACTCCCAGTCCCCCAAATTCATAGAACACATGAACCACCATAACTTATCATAACTCTAGCACTCGAATGACTATCACATCCTTCATGCACAATTATCCCACTAGGAATACTTCCATAATTCTTCCGTGCCGCATAGTGATAATTGGAATATCAATAGTCTATCACCCAGGTGAGTACCGCAATACCAATGAACATTCGTAAGTCAAACAATAATGCGCCTTCTGAAATACGTACCATTCTCAGGGATTACCGAGCAGTTATAACATTAATCTAAATATCTGAAACTGACCATTTTCTCCATAATTCATGACCTTCCCTTCAAGAATAAACTGTCACCTTGTACATGTAAATCTTAATCCCGCGCAATACACCACATCTCTCATGCTATCAAGTAACAAGCACGAGAATCTCATTATCAACTCTGAGTCATCAGCAAGTTACATACCCGGTTAGTTAGAAACCTCCCCATTGCTTCATTCCAGGAGAAAATCACAATACACAACACGTTTTCCCAAACCGGTAGAAAATATCTGGCTCAACCCATCAAGAACACTTTGAAATCCATTTGCTCATAACCAAACTATCAGAACTGAATTCCTCTAATTTGACCAAGACACGCAAGTCACCAAACCAAATAATATTGCCACCAAAACATCTGTAAAGTCTCACCACATCATAATTACAAAAAAGAACCGAGCATACCATTACCATACTGGTCTAGTCTACTACCTAGTTGTCCTATTTACTTCGAGTTTCTTCTGAATTACCCTCAAGTTGACACTTCTCCTTGTCAGAACAGTACGATTCTTAACCAAAGCTCACTACAAGATATCCTTACATAAAACCATACTGCCCTAAGGCCCATAAGCCACTGTATTCTTCTTAAGCACCACAAAAGTACCATAACTGAGACCCCCACACTGAAAAGACCTTATGTTGACTTAAAATTGTTCCTTTTTACCTGTCTTGCACTGAAATGTAGAATCCATAGTCATACAGAATTACCGCAAGTCCCGACACCATCCAGTGTAAATAACCAATTTTGGAGATATACAAGTTCCAAAAAATTTTCAATTGATATATATATATTTTGAATCCATTAGAACCCTTTCGAAAGTCACCACTATGCTCAAATATAAATTGCACCGCCCAAACAGGCCGAAAGACACAAGCCCCATTAGCACAACATTCCCCAAAAAAGTAACCCTACCTTAACACCACCAATAAAATTCATACTTAGTGCGCACTACATCTTTCAAAATAACAATTTAATCATTTCATGATTTTTCATATTTTCATAAAGTGCAATATAACCTGCATTCAAGAAATTTTCTTACTCGAGTCATTCCCGATCTCAACCTCTACAAGTCATAACTAATCAACAATTATGCCTCTGACCAAAACTAATACCGCACATAATTGTGCAATCAAATCGTAGATAGCAGACTCCCCCACTCGGCGCAAAGCCATATAACAAAACATCTGATAACTCACCATACCCATACTCAACTATTGTCATAATCCCGCAGTCAATTGCACAAAAATCCTTCATAAGATCAGGTAACACAAACCATAAAATACCTCAAATCATCTACTAAGCTCGCCTTCATCACCGTGATGGTCAATATTATAAGGAAGAAAAGAAACCCTCCATATGTGAGAAAAGAAACCAAAATCAAATATCAACATTATAAGGAACATTCTCAACTAAACCAAACTCAAATATCAACACATATACCCATATGGGAGAAAAGAAACCCTCCATTCAACATTATAAGGAACACACATATGTAGATTACTCTGAAGGAGATAACCCACTTGCTTAGCCTCATATTGGCATCTTACTATTCCCTTTCGCAACCATAATTACTACAGAATCACTTAATATTTTTGAGTTTGAACTTATCAACACGACATGAAAATCTACTTTGCTCTACAATTAAAAACATGAAAGATCCCTCAACGCACTCACAACTTAAGAGCGTACGTCACATCAAAACATGAATCAAGTATACAATAGCAAACTCTTGAGTCACAAGTAAACTTTATTTGTCTCATTCAACCCATCTTAATACATCTCGCATTTACATCATACTCATTATATAGTCATTCAACTGCTCATCGAGCCACAGATTCCACTCATAGGGATATTACCGAACGCATAAATCCAAACTCACAAGTTCTCACAACTACAACTACCGCGCTTAAGTTGCAGTCTAACCCGGCCTTAAGTCCTCCAGACTGGCCTGTCACCAAAACACATAATACTCATCTCGAACCTCATTTATGGAATCAAAAGTCGGCGATGCAAAGACGATACCGGGTGCTCACATATGCACACGAATGTATGGAAGAGATTCAAAAAGTTATGTTTCAAGCTGAATCAATGCCGCACGATAGAATACAAGAAAGTGAAATTTCCTAAGGGTTTGGCAGCTTCTCGAAGATAAGTACAGACGTCTCCGTACCGATCTGCAAGACTCTACTAAACCTACTCATGACTCGTGAGTCCTATGTAACCTAGGCTCTGATACCAACTTCTCACGACCCCAAAATCCTAACCTGTCGTGATGGCGCGTATCTCGATACTAGGCAAGCCGACAACCTCAATAAATCACAATTGCTTTTAAGTTTAAAGATATAATATTTAAAGTCAATACAAAAATCTCATTAATACGTACATAGAACACTCCCAAAACCCAGTGTCACTGAGTGCATGAGCATCTAAATGATAACAAAGTCTGACTGATAAAAACACTGTCTGAGAATATAGAACAGTACAAAAACTGAAAGGAAAGAGAGTCAAGGTATGCGGACGCAAGGCAACTACCTTGATAGTCTCCAACTAATAGCACTATCAGATCTAATAGTCGCCGTGCTCGAAAGCACCTGGATCTGCACACGAGGTGCAGAGTGTAGTATGAGTACAACCAACTCAATAAGTAACAAGACTAACTTCTGGGCTAAAAGCAGTGACGAACTCTGTAGGTACAGTCCAGTATATAAATAATGGAACAAAAATGTAGGCATGTTTTCAAGTTCAACAGTTAAACTCAATACAAGTAAAATAGATCAATACTGCATGATATGAAGAATATGACATCTTAGTGGAAAGACCTCGTGTACTACTGGTCACTAATCATTCGGTCACTGGGTACTATTCATGGCCAATCCATCCTATGGATATTCCATCTCGTATATATATACACATCGATTGACAGTCAGTCACCCAGTACCATATAAGGTCAATCCATCCCTGGGTAATTTATCCCCATATGTAACTGATTCGGACAAGATCCATGTCCGGGGTAATTCATCACAATATAAATAAGTAAGGCAAGTCCATGCCCTAGGAAGTCCATCCCGAATATATAATCATCTACGCTCACGGGGTGTGTGTACAGACTCCGGAAGGACTCCTTCAGCCCAAGCGTGATATAAAGCCTATATGGCATGCTGCAAGCGGGCAGTCCCAATCCTTATAATAATAAAGCCTATAAGACCTGCTGCAGAAGGGCAACCCAATTCCATATATCTATAACACACACACGCACACATGCACACACACACACACACACACACACACACACA
>AWOL01S0050048.1:53410-65996 GCA_000715115.1 Nicotiana otophora
GGGGGGGGGGGGGGGGGGGGGGTATTAGGCATTAAAGCTTCGTGTTCGCGAAGGCCAAGTTTGGCAAGGCATCACGTTCACAAGAGGATCCTTACATTCGTGAAGAGGAAAGTTGGGAAGCACATGTTTTTGTGCTTCGCGAACGCGAGGTAAGGGTCACGTTCGCGAAGAAGAAACCACTGGACAGAATGTTTTAATTCAGAAAATGGGACTTCGTCCCATTTTTTATTTTTAACGATTTGGAGCTTGGATTGAGGCTATATTTGGGATATTTTCAGAGAAAACATCGGGGTAAGCGTTCTTAACTCAATCTTGGTTAGATTACCCGAATCCATCACTGTTTTTAATATTTAATTGGTGATTTAAGCTGAAAAATTTTAAAAAATCTCTTGGATAGATTTGAAGATTTGAGGGTTGAATTATTGTCGGAATTTAATCATTTTGGTATGGTTAGACTCGTGGTTGAATGGACGTTCATATTTCGTAACTTCCGCCCGATTCTGAGACGTGGGACCCACGAGCGAATATTTGAGTTAATTTCGGATTGTTATTGAAAAATGTAGTATTTGTTTATGAAATTGATTCTATAATTATTGTTGACTGTATCAAATTAATTATGACTAGATTCGAGTCGATCAGAGTTCGAAAAATATGAAAAGGCATACTACTTGATTAAATTGGAGCAAGGAGAGGTAAGGGTCTTGCCTAACCTCGAGTGGGGGAATTAGCCCTTAGGCATCGAGTCTTATGAACCATTTGTGAAATGTGAAAAATCGTGTACGCGAGATGGCGAGTATGTACTAGGGCTTATATGTGCAAATTTTATTGAGTTAAAGTCTTGGGCATTATGTAGTAAATTGAATAATTATTGGTATTTATTTAATCATCTGCCTGCCATGCTTCAATTTGCATTTATTGAATTTGTTTTTATATGACGATTTGATGTGAATATTATATGTATATTTATGTGATTTATGTGAGTTTAATGATTTGATATTTCTTGAAATTTAATTTCATTATAAAAATTTTCTAAGAAAATAATTAATTAAATGAGCTTAGGAAGAGGTGTTTATATAATTATTGAGAATTTGTATTAATGAAGGCGTTGCCCTATGCTGAGTAATTTTTATCTCTGTTGATTGTTTTTGAGGTTTTATACACATTGTGTGGAGCCTTCAGCTATTTGTTGTGAAATTAATTGATTTGTTGTATATTTGGAATTGGTTGTGTTCATTGGGCAAACTGTAATATGAATTGATTTTGTTATATTACCGTGATAATTTTCCGTGTAAATTATTGTGTTGTGTGAGTTGTTATTTTGAGGATATAAGAGTGGCATTCCACTGTTGATATTATATGGGTATAAGGGTGGCATTTTACAGTTTTTATGTGTGTTGGTATATTGTCTGGGTGGAGTGATAAGGGTGGATATAGGAGAGATAAGGGTGGCTATAGGAGCGATAAGGGTGGCTATTGATATTGTCAGGACGAAAGGATAAGGGAGGCTATTATAGGAGAGATAAGGGTGGATATTGATATTGTCAGGGTGGAGGGATAAGGGAGGCTATTATAGGAGAGATAAGGGTGGATATTGATATTGTCAGGGTGGAGGGATAAGGGAGGCTATTATAGGAGTGATAAGGGTGGCTATAAGAGCGATAAGTATGGCTATTGATATTGTCAGGGATGAGGGATAAGGGAGGCTATTATAGGAGTGATAAAGGTGACTATAGGAGAGATAAGGGTGGCTATTGTCAGGGATGATATGTGATGATGTGGAGTTATTGTGTTAGTGATTTTCATGTGATGTTGTGATTTCCTTGTGTTTATTTTTATACCTTGTGCAATTTGTCGTGTGGTTGGTAAATTGATAACGAATTGATTTATGTTGAAATTGGGAGCATGTGGCTATTACCAGGCATATTATTAAATAAAATGTGGACACGAGGTGCCATGAGTAAATAATGATGATATTGGCACATGAATTGTCCGTATAATTGGGATACGAAATGTGGGCACGAGGTGTCAGGAAAAATATGATAGTTTTATTATTGGCACTTGAACTATCCGTGCAGTTGTAATATGAAAAGTGGGCACGCGGTGCCAGTGAAATATGATGATTTTATTATGGGCACGAAGTGCCGTGGAAATATGAAAATGGGCTGAGACCTGTGTTTACGAAAAATATGAAAATGGGCTAAGACCCGTATTTTTATGATTATGTAATGAGGTGTCACATGGTGACTTTTTAATTGAAAGAATTATATTCAAAATATTTATTTGGAAGGATTTTTATTCAAAAAGTATTATATGAAAGAATTATGTTTGAAAGATATTTATTTGAGAAAATTATATTTCAAAGAGAGTTATTTTGAAGAATTATATGTGGAAGACATTTATTTGAAGGACTTGATTTAATTGTGTGTACTTTTATTTATTGAGCGATATTACTGGTGTTCTTGTTGTCTTGATGTGCATATCAATGGTTGATTTATGTTGCTCTTATTATTATTTGTTTCCTATTATTTTGTATATTATATTGCACATGTTATTAGACTAGTGAGCGTCTTGACTGTACATCGTCTCTACTCCACTGAGGTTAGTCTTGATACTTATTGGGTACCGACTGTGATATACTCATACTACACTTCTGTATATTTTTGTGCAGAGCCAGGTATTGGAGATATCGGACTCGGATAGAGCTAAAGTGTGATCGCAAGGATTCAAGGTAGAGTTGCTTGGTCGTCGCAGTCCCTTGGAGTCTTTTCATTTTATTGTACTGTCAGCTCTTATTTGAACAGTATTGTATATTCGATCCTTGAGATCATTGCATGTATTCTGTTAGAGTTCGTGACTCAGTACTACCAGTCTTGTGAGGTTGTTGTAATTATTTCCGCTATTGATTTTGACATTAGTATTTAATTATATGTTTTAAAAAAAAGCTTGAAATGTAATTGAAATCGGCTTACTTAGTCTTAGAGACTAAGTGTCATCACGACGCCTGTGGTGGGATTTTGGGTCGTGACAGTACCATAGACTTATTCCTTCTAGGACTTAGTAGGATGAGAATATAGTTACTTTCTTTGGGTCAACAAATGTGTGTGGCATGCTTTGCAATATATTGCAAATGAATTATCGTTTTATGAATTTCAAGTTCATATTATCTTATTCGATGATCTAGATGTACAAACAATAATTCATTCCGTAACTTTTTCTCAACTGTTTATCATGTATCCCCCTCATGTTAGAAAAACTAACTTGCTTCCTCAACTTTGAAAATACATCTTTGTGCATTATAATGTTAATCAAAATATACACCGCACATCAATAATAGTAAGATGGAATTATTTGGTTCCTGACCCTGAACCACTTGTGAGAGGAGAATGTAATATACTTTCGCATATAATGTATATCAAAATAATATAAATAACTTTGTTCTCATAAGTAATAGTTTAGCTATTAAGTGGAGGCACTCAATAAATTATTTTGTTAAACCAACTGTGATGTAAACCAACTTATCTGTCTTGAATAGAAAATATAAAAATTATACTCAAAATTAAATTATTGAGCAAGTTATCTCGCAAACATCAAGTTGCGGGTTAATAATAATCGCACATGTAACCATCTCATAGATGCATCTTATGTGGTATACATGGCAGGTGAATGAGCCCATATTCACCTTTGATAAATTTCAGAATTCAAGGAATTCACTCCCAATTTTAGTTGGTATAATAATCGCGAGAACAAGCAAAATAAGAGAATTCATAAAGAATCTTCTTCAACACTTACCCATATTAATTCTCATTTATTTTGCGCATCTAAATCAAGATTGCTCATAGGCCATGTTTGATAAAATTGTCTGTATTAGTAAACTTTAGGTTTCATCATGGCATGCACAATTGTTAATTAAACATCTAGTTTATTGCGGCATGAGTTTTATATCAATAAACATCCAGTTTACTGTGTCATGTAATTTCGTCATATTGTTTTGTGTAATACAAATCAGACACTAAAGCGGGTAGTATTCATATATACATATTACTCCACTATAGTTGTAGTAATAAAAAGTTATTAAATCTTCATTATTTAGAGTCTCAATATAACCAAACGCTTTCGCGAATACTTTAGAAACTCAATAAGTTTCTTTGAGACTTACTACGACACCAAATAGTATAATTGGCTCTTCAAGATCTCTCAATTAATTTTGTACTACCACTTATTTATCAACATCTATATGGTGAATAAACGTTTAAGGAAAACGTTATACCATTATGGTCATGGTCAAAATTATATGCAAGATATGTTTCTTGCATTATTGTTGTCCTTTCATAATCACATTGCCGAAATATTTTGGCGTATAATAGGTACGTGAGATTAGTGTGGTATATCCATTACCACTAGCACGTTCATATTCTTCCAAGAATAAATATGTATTCATAAATCAGATGTTGTCACATTCACATCATGAATGGACCATAATCATCTATATGTGCTTTACAAAATTTCATGTCAAATCGATGATAAATATTAATTTCATAGAGTGAAGGATTATTTTGAGAATCCTTATTATTCTCATTATCACAATGACGACGATTATAATTTCGTTTATTTCCACGTCCACATCCACCTTTATGGTAATAATTTTGTTGTCTTTCACACTTATCACATATTGATATCATATTCTCTTAAGGGAACGAGAATGAAGAAAATTCAATTGGACGGGTTTTCACTTCTTGTGACCATAATCATACATGAATTTGATCATGGCAAGACATAGAAATTTTACCACTTCGGGTGGTTATAATTTCTTGCAAACTCTGTTTGAGTTATAATCAAGGTTTATTGTCTTTGCTTGTATTTAAAATCAAATTATAGAATTTTAAGAATTTAAAAGAGAAAAATAAGGTAAAATACTTGCCTTAAATCCAGAATTTATTCCTGAAGGAATCATTATGCTCAATATTATGTACAAGTTGAGCACCATGCACGTATACCAAAGCCTCTGCTCAGTTGGTTGGAGTCTCCTGCTGATAACGTGTTATAAAATAATAAAAGAAAAAGAAGAGCATTAGAGAGAAAAGTAGGGAGAGAGAATTCTTATTAATTTTGGGACGAATTATAATGGAATAGGACCCCTCTATTTATAGGAAAAAAGTGACTTAGCCACCAAGTAATAAACCCTAAAATCTCTCTAAAAGTAGACATTCACCATAAATAAAATATTATTTATAACAGTTTCAATTTTGTTTGATTGTTTTCCTAAAGAATGAATAACTTGTTTGGGCAAACTTCTCCAAAGTAGAAAAGTATTTTTGTTTAAAGTTCAAGTGTTTGTCAAGCTCTTAAAAGAAAAAAAAAATATTTTCAGTAGAAGCAGAAGCAGTTTTGAAGAAGAAAAAAAAACAGTTTTTCCTCAATAGAAATACACTTAGAAGCACTTTTTAGAGGTTTGGCCAAACACTAATCAGAAGTGATTTTCAAATTAACTAGCCAAACACAAATTACTTCTCATAAAAAGTACTTTTGAGGGAAAAACAAAATTGGCCAAATAGGCTGATTTATGAGGCTTCGCCAAACATGCTACAAGTAAAACTTATGAGTTAGGAAAAATTCTAATTTCATTAATGTAATTTCTAATGATATTGAATCCTTCTTTGACTATGTTATCATTTCAGTTATTATCAGCTCATTCTATGTTCTGTTAGAAATTTATAAAAGAAATGTAAATAAAAAACTAAAATAAATTAAAAAACACATCCAATGAGACCGAACTTACGCCCAATCCCTCTCACCTCTCCCCAAAATATAGCTCAAACACTTCTCCCAAGTTACAACCTGTTTTAAAGGCAAATTTCCACCAACCACCATATATATGATATTCATACGTTATACCCATGTGTAGTTAAAACTAGGAGAAACACTAAACTCGAAAGTACAATTTATTTATAAATCGATTCATTACGTGGTTAGAATTGGAAGAAACATCAAACCTGAAAGTAGAATTTGCTTAGAAAATTTTCTATTATTTTTACAAAAATATCATATAAAATTATGTAAAAACAATAATATAAAAAGGGCGTAAAAATTGGTTGGAGGAAGTATTTTGGTCTAGCAACATTCCGCACCGGAACATTCATGCTTTTATAGTCGGGTTTGATATCCTTCTATAGTGCTGAATATTGATATTCTTATAATTTACTAGTTGTAAATTATATTTACAAACTAAAAAGTTGGTCAACACAAAAATATATCTATTCAAACAAATTACATACACAAATAAACAAAAAAATTATAAAACTTGTAAAACTGAGCTATTCAATGTCATTTTTAGAACGCAAAAGGTGCCCGAGAAATGGAGATACATTACGATGATCCCGTTGTATAAGAACAAGGTAGTTGTCCAAAATTACAACAACTATCGGGGTATCACGCTACTTAGCCATACTACGAAAGTATAGGAGAGGGTGGTGGAACTGAGGGTAAGGAGGAGTGTGTCTATTTCAGAGAACCAATTCGGATTTATGCCGGGGCATTCAACTACAGAAGCTATTCACCTTGTTAGGAGGTTGATGGAGTAGTATAGAGAGCGGAAGAGGAATTTACGTATGGTATTCGTCGTCTTAGAGAACGCTTACGATAAAGTGTCGAGGGAGGTGTTGTGGATATATTTGGAAGATAGAGGCGTTCCTGTTGCATACATTAGGGCTATTAAGGACATGTACGAGGGTTTTAAGACTCGGATGAAGATAGTGGGAGGGGACTCGGAACACTTTCCAGTTATGATGGGGCTGCATCAAGGGTCAGCCCTCAGCACATTCCTGTTTGCCTTGGCGATCGATGCGCTAATCCGTCACATTCAAGAGGAGGTGTCGTGATGCATGTTATTTGCTAATGATATTGAACTAATTGACGAGACGCATTGTGGTGTTAACGAGAGGTTAGAGGTATGGAGACAGACCTTGGAGTCTAAGGGTTTCAAGCTGAGCAGGACCAAAGCAGAATACTTGGAGTGCAAGTTCAGTTGCGCGACTCAAGAAGAGGACAAAGATGTGAGTCTTGATTCGCAAGTCATCACTAGGAGATATAGTTTCAAGTACCTTGGGTCCATTATACAAGGTAATGGGGAGATTGACAAGGATTCCATACACAGTATTACGGTGGGATGGATGAAATAGAGGCCCGTTTCTTGTATTTTGTGTGACATGAATATGCCACCAAAACTTAAAGGTAAGTTCTATAGAGCGGTGGTCGGACCGACTATATTATATGGGGTGGAGTGTTTGGTCAGTCAAGGAATTCCATGTTCAGAAGATGAAGGTGGCTGAGATGAGATATTGAGGTGGATGTACATGCATACCAGGTTAGATAAAATGTAACGACCCGATCAGTCGTTTTGAGAGTTGTAGCCTCGTTCCCCCATTTAGTGTTCATTTTGTTCTTTATAACCGTTATGTGACTTGCCGGGGTAGTCGGTTTGCGTCCGAAGAGGTTTCGAAAGATGATGAGACACTTAGTCTCAAGGTTGAAAGGTTAAGTTGAAATGGTTGACTGGATATTGACTTATGTGTAAACGACTCCGGAATAAAGTTTTGATGGTTCCGTTAGCTCCGTTGAGTGCTTTTGGGGTCCGTAGTTGAATTAGGCTTGAAATAGTGAAAGTTAAAAATTTGAATGTTTGACCGACATTGGACTTTGTGGTTACCATGCTCGGAATGGAGTTCTGGGATCTGGAGTAGGTTCATCATGTCATTTGTGAGGTGTGTGTAAAATATGGGGTCAATCGGACATGATTTGATGGGTTTCAGCATTGTTTGTAGAACTTGGAATTCCTTAGTTTCAATAGGCTTGAATTGGGTGCGATTCGTATTTTTGATGTTGTTTGAGGTGATTTAGAGGATCGACTATGTTCGTATCATGTTTTTTTACTTGTTAGTATAATTGGTTGAGGTCCCGGGAGCCTCGGGTTGAATTCACACGGTTAACGGATCGAAAATGAGACTTAGTGTGACGACCCAAAATCTTACTTGTCGTTATGGAGCCTATCTCAATATTAGGCAAGCCGACAATCTCAGTAAACCACCATATCTTTTGAGTTGGAAAACAAAATATTTAAATTTAGCGGAAGAAAATATCACAAATACAGATATAAAACACTCCCAAAACCTGGTATCACTGAGTACATGAGCATCTAATATAAATACAGAGTTTGATTGATAACATTGTCTGAAAGTATAGAACAGTACAGTAACTGTAAGAAAGAGAGATAAGGTCAGTAGACTCCAGGCAGCTACCTTGATTGTCTCCAACTGATAGCACTCTGAGATCTAACAGTCGCCGTATCCGAAAGTACCTGGATCTGCACACGAGGTACAAAGTGTAGTATGAGTACAACCAACTCAATAAGTAACAACACTAACCTCTGGGCGGAAAGTAGTGACGTGCTCCGCAGGTACAGTCCAGTATAAAATAATGGTATAAAAAATGTAGGCATGCTTTCAAGTTCAACAGTTTAACCCTATGCAAGTGAAATAGATCAATACTGCATGATATGATGAATATGACATCTCACTAGAAAAGACCTCAGGTAAATACTGGTCACAAATTATTCGGTCACTCGGTACTGCTTATGGCCAATCCAGCCCAAGGATAGTCCATCCCGTATATATATACACTTCGACTAATAGTTAGTCACTCAATACCGTATAAGGCTAATCCAGCCCTGGGGTATTGTATCTCCAAATGTAAATGATACGGACAAGATCCATATCCAGGGAAATTTCATCACAATATATATAAATAAGGCAAGTCCATGCCCTGGGAAGTCCATCCCGAATATATAATAATCAACGCTCACTGGGGGTGTGTACAGACTCCGGAGAGGTTCCTTCAGCCCAAGCACTATAATAAGCCGATATGGCCTACTGTGAACTGCAGTCCGATCCAATAATAATAATAAAGCTTGCTGCTGGCGGGCAGTCCCGATCCATATAATAATAAAGCTTATAAGGTCTGCTGCAGGAGGGATCCATATAATAATAAAGCCAATAAGGCCTGTTGCAGGCGGGCAGCCCCGATTCATATAATAATAAAGCTAGTAAGGCCTGCTGCAGGCGGGCAACCCCGATCCATATAATAGTAAATCCTATAAGGCTTGCTGCGGCGTGCAGCCCGATCCCATAATAATAATAATAATAATAATAATAATAATAATAATAATAATAATAATAATGATAATAATAATGATAATAATAATGATAATAATAACAATAATAATAATAATAATAATAATAATATTAATAATAATAATAATAATAATATATAAAGTCGATATGGCCTGTTGCAGGCGGGCAACCCCGATCCCATAAATATCCTCACATTGGATGAGTATGACTGACTATGAAATGTATATTTAAAAACAATTAATTTAACAGCAACACGACCCTACGGGTCCCAAAATATCGGCACGTAGCCTAAACATGATATTTAATAAGAGCCTCAACTCAATTTCTCTAACACATGGGAAATATTCAGATAATAACATGATTCTTTAATTTTTTACAGCTTCATAGAATTTTTTCAAGTCACATTTTCAATGGTGCACGTCCACACGCTCGTCAACGATCGTGTGCGTCACCTCCAAACAATGTATATAACACTAATTTGGGGATTCATATAAAGCCGATATGGCCTGTTGTAGGCGGGCAACCCCAATCCCATAAATATCCTCACATTGGATGAGCATACTGAGTATGAAATGTATATTTAAAAATAATTAATTTAACATCAACACGACCCTATGAGTCCCAAAATATCGGCACGAAGCCTAAACATGATCTTTAATAAGAGCCTCAACTCAATTTCTCTAACATGTGGGAAATGTTCAGATAATAACATGATTCTTTAATTTTTTACAGCTTTATAGAATTTTTTCAAGTCACATTTTTAATGGTGCACGTCCACACGCTCATCAACGATCGTGTGCATCACCTCCAAACAATTTATATAACACTAATTCGGGGATTCATATCCTCATAACCAAGTTTAGAAGTGTTACTTACCTCAAACCGTGAAATTTCTCACTCTAATATGCCCTTACCTCGAGAATTGGTCTCTGAAAGCCTCGTATCTAGTCACAATTAATTTGATTCAGTCCACGCAATTATAGGAATTAATTCCATATCCAAATACTAATATTTTCCCAAAAACCCGAAATTACACTCAAAACTCGCCCGTGTGGCCCACGTCTCGGAACCCAACAAAAGTTACAAAATCCGATAACCTATTTAATTACGAGTTCAACCATACTAATTTCACTCAAATTCGACTCAGAATCGGTATTCAAATCCCAAAAATTCATTTTATGAAATTTCTATAATTGTCCCCAAATTGCCATCTCAAAATACTGATTAAATGATGAAAACAATGATATATTCATGTATGTTAACCAAATATGAGTTAGAATCACTTACCCCGGTGAATATCTTGAGAAATCCACGAACTATCGTCAGAAACCGAGCTCTCTAGGTCCCAAAAATGTAATAATACCTCAGGCCTCAGTTATATAGTACACCCTCTGACCTCCCAATATGTGGTCCGCACATTTCCAAGTGCGGACGCACATTTTCAGGTTCGGCGGTGGCACAAAAATTTGTGCGGCCGCACTTCACAGCCTCTCCACTACTAGGCTTCAGTAAATTGGCCATACCATTCTCTAAAGATGTCCAAATGATGATGTCTTTACCATTCTGGAAATTAGACACGAAGGGTTACAACTTTCGTTTTTGAATCCTCTCCAAATTCCTTGAGGATCAAAAGATATAAGCTTCCGAAGTCGGACGAGCGAACCTGCAGAACACCCTGAAGTGCGGCCGCAGACAAAATTGTACGATCCGCATTTTTCCTCTACGGTCTGCACATTTTCATCTGCTGCAGCACTTTTTCATCTGCTACAACACTCAACAATGTGTCTCGGCACATGAAATTGTGTGGTCCTCACTTCTAACATTTCAGAACAACATCAGAGTGCCGAAATGCCCGGACTCGCTCAAAACTCACCCTCAAACTCACCCGAACCACTCGAGATCCCGTTCAAATATACCAACAAGTCCCGTAACCTAATACAGACGTACTCGGGGCTTTAAATCACGTCAAACAATATCGAAATTACAATTATACCTCGATTCGGACTTATGCATTTTAAAATTTTTAATTTAGAAAACTCGTGCCGTAACATATAAAATGAACCCGGAATGACTTCAAATTTGGCACACAAGTCATAAATGACATAACAGAGATATTCCAATTTTCGAAAATCTTAATCTGAGTCCGATATCAATAAAATCAACTCCCCGGTCAAACTTTTAAACTTAAATTTTTATTTTAGCCAATTCAAGCCTAATTTAGCTACAGGTTTCCAAATAATTTTTCAGACATGCTCCTAAGTCCAAAATCACCATACGGAGTAATTGGAACCATCAAAACTCCATTCCGGAGTCGTTTGCACAAAAAGTCAAATCGGTCCACTCTTTTCATTTAAGATTCTAAACAAGGATTGTTCTTTTAATTAAATTCCGAATCATCTGAAAATCAAAGCCAAGAATTCACACAAGTCATAGTATACATTACGAAGGTGCTCAAGACTTCAAATTGTCTAAAGGAGCATAGATGTTCAAAACGACAAGTCGGGTCGATACACTTAGTGCATTGATGAAGATGGAGTTTTCTGCTGTGATCGCACCTACGAGGGATTGGACACAGGTGCTAGATTTGCGCATGTGTAGAGCTGGGCTGGCACGTGGCAGGACGCAGGTGCGGGGGGTAACCGTTTCTGTGAGCCCACTGGTGCGAGCAAGGATCCACAGAAGTGGAGTTGAGGGGCGAGGTTTGTTTCCACAGAAGCAGCTAGTGGGTCGCAGAAGCACCTCGTAGGTGCGGAACTGGGAGCCTAGATGCGGGCCCTAGGGATTTAAGTGATTTCCACAGAAGCAAAAGATTTTACCACAAAAGCGGTTGTGCATGTGCGAAAATCCTAGGTAGTGTTTTATAAACGAGGGTTCCGAGATTTTTCACCATTTTAAACTTTTCAAGCTCGGGATTTTGCGATTTATGAGAGGATATTTTAGGGGATTTCTTGATGTAAGTCACTTGTGGTCTAATTTATTCAATAATTTTATTTCCCCATTGGTTTTCCCACCCAGTTTATGTGTATTTAAGGTGGAATTTGAGGCTAGGGGTTTGGAGAGTTTGATTTGGGGATTTGGGTGGCGATTTGGTGTCAGCTTTTGTTAAATTTGGTATGATTGGACTCGTAGTAGAATGAGCTTTCAGGTTTCGTGATATTTATCGGATTTCGAGATGTGGGCCCAGGGGCCGGGTTTTGAGTTGACTTTTTACCGTTGTTTGATAACTTAGTATTTCCTTGTGGAATTGATTACTTTAGCCCGTGTTGATTGTATCGCATTGTTCGTGGCTATATTCGAGGCATTCAGAGGCCGTTTCGTGTGGCAAATATGTGTTGGAGTAAAGATTTGCTCGAATTGAGGTAAGTAACACTTCTAAACTTGGCCCTACAGATTCGAAACCCTGA